>DWEJ01002475.1:0-11428 GCA_018245835.1 Mysoria sejanus stolli | reverse complement strand
TACACATTGTACATTTTTTATTTTATTGTTTCTTCAAATAAAAGTCAATTCCTTGGTTCTTTTTTAGAAACAAAATTTTTAAATTATAGCCAATGTTGCCCAAAACAAAATGTTTCTCTTTATTTTCTGTAGTACCATTACCTTTCGAAAGGAATAAACAGGTATCAATTGAATATGATATTCAGTAAGTTTTTACGGAATATGTGCGCGATTGGGACACACATATCCGCGTCTTAATTACCTCACATCTAAACGAAGTTGACGGGTGTTGCAAGCATTCTAAGTGACTGCGTTACTGACATTAAGGGTATTTCGCACGCGAACTCTATGATATATAATACTAGCCCTAGCTCCATATTTTACGTAGTTCCGAATGGACTGAGCGAGATTTATTAATGGATCTTTTTATAGGTACTGAGAAATATTATAAATATATAATTTTCTACATGCCATTATAAACATGCATCGAAGAAAATTCTAATATAATATAATAATGTCTAATATGGTTCACCCCCATTCCGTAGTGAGACGTAAACGTAAATGGTATACCTGGGAGTGTACTACACTCCCCTGTTTACTCCATCCGAGAGATACAGGCATGAGGTTACCAATAATTTCAAATCAATATTTTCTTGAAGTTATATCTCACTATGAGAAAACAAATTTCGAAAAATGCATAAACGTCATTGAATTTCAAATATATTACTTAACGGTATTTAATTGGAACACGTGCGGTGTTGCGACGGACGTGCACAGTGATTGGCAAAGAGCATTCGGGATTATTACGTCATTGCAGAACCTTCTCACTTGCCAGTCTCATTCGACTACAAGACATAAGGACATGAAGAGTTAAAAAAAGGCCATTGCTTTGGGTATAAAATTCTGAGAAATTAGTATTCGTGTTCAATCGTATTTGTCCAGTACATAAGAGTACTAAGCTTTTGAACCTTTACATTTTTTTATTTACGGACAATGGCAACGCCAGAGGAATGGTCAATGCGTTGCTGGCTTTGAAGGAGAGCGCTTAAGTCACAGTAGTCTATGAATACCATAAAAGAAAGTCCATTCAATATTAAACATATGCGCGGTAAAAATGAATTTGCAAACCGAACAGTGCATGATAGTGCATGTCACAATGATATCATCATCTCATTATCCTCAAATTCGTAATAAAAATCACAGGCAACGTATTTCATAGTTGTTTACATGGCAAAGAGATAAACATAACTACCGTTATATTTTAAATTTGTGGAATAGAAGGGACATCTAGAGAATTTATTCGACCAATGCTTGTTATGTAATTTTGTTTTCTACAGGGACATATTTAAATTTCGAATTGTTATTTTAATGCTTCAATCAGTCAATTTACACTTGAGTAATTTATATTTATTTAAGGAACTTACTAAAGGAACATTATGATTTAGTTTTATATAAACACAATTTATTTTATTTATTTTTATATAATTTTTATATAATTTTATAGTACCTACATTCAATTTTGTAGATTACTGGTCTTTGTTAGTGTGAAAAGAAAGTTTGCGGTGATGGATTTTAAAAATCCTAAATTGTACTGCTACGCCGTAAAATAATAAAAAAGACCGATTTTTTGTCTCTTTAAACATAATGCAAAAATTTCTGCCAAAATATAGTAAACATCCCAGTATTCTTAATTAACTTCAGTAAACTACTACCTCTCTCAATCAATTTTTACAAAATTACGAGCAATTTGTGTACAAGCAAAATTAAATAAGCATAAAGTTTTGGCAAGCGGACTCTAGCATCGAACGGAATATTCCAGAATGTTCTTATAACAATAGTCATTAGTATAAACCTTGAATATGACTCTGCAAATGTATCTGTGCGTTTGGGTGTGTATGTATATGTTACCTTAATAAATTATGTGTTTTTATCAAGCAAAATACTACAAATTACCGACCGTTTTATATGAAGTGATTAGCGACGATCAGTTCGAGTCGTCTGCCGTCAAGGTCGCCAGGGAATGGTCGGACCAGGTACCTACGTATTTATATTGTAATATATAGTTAACGTATATGACTATATAGTTAGAAAGAACATATGGTGCCCATGGATATATATTTGAACATGCCAGTTTGAAAGAGGTGAAGACACTAGTTTACCACGCTGACCCAGTGCGAGTTAGCGCACCATATACGCCTCAGAGAACGTCATACACATTTCTAAGACCAAAATTTTCCTCAAAATATTTTCCGTCAAGTCCAAAGAGAGTGATATTCGCTCTTAAAAAGTCGAACCACCGGTGAATATTGCCAAATTTTTTCTGATAGTTTATTACAAGGTTCATTGAACCATAAAAATATGTATGTATATACGTCACGATAATATTGTCTATCTTGCTATTTGAAATATTTAATCTATTACACTACAAGACCATTAAATTCGACGTCAATGTGCGAAGCTTTGAATACGCCAATCGTATCGTTCAATTGTTCGAAAGAATTTAATAATTTGGAATGTCATAGATATCAGCAGGTGTCGAGAACGAGTAAGACTCGCCTATATTGACCAAATAAGTCATATATTGTCTTATTGGGACTCCGAAGCCTTTAAGACGGTGTGTATTTAAGAACGCTGAATGTGGAAGAAATACGTCAGATATGTACGGATAGTGTTTGGCGCTCGGTGCTTTTTGCCTACCCTGGTGTTATAACAATACATTATTCAAGACTGTATGCATGAAATCAGCACAAAACATTCACTTAAAATACTTGTCTATAATTACATAACGACGATCGTATGCAGCCATCAGCACCACGTGACATCTTGGTGAGCGTAGCGAGTTGTTCTTAAACTTCGCGTGCCGAAGACCCATGAGCTGTTAATGGCGTTTTGTTTTTGTACACGATCGCTACGGAGAAATCCGTTACGACTGACTCGCGTCCGTGTCGGCTCAGCTTGCGACTCATGTCCGTGTCGACTCAGTTTGCCACTTTCTACCAAAATTGTCCAACGTGTCACATGGGTATCTATCGAATAGTTTTAGTGATCGCTTCAGATTTTCGTTAAAAGAAATTATTCTCAAATATAACATTAGACAACACGAGACTTATAATTTCAAAAGATCTTTGGAAGTATCGTTCAGAAGTTCATAAATTCGCCATTTTATATACTGGAGTATTAAGGTAATATTAATTTACCGAGAAGTAAACGATCTGATGCTCATAACACGTTCAAGTTAAGCCTTGAATGCGTTAAATGGTAATTGTTCGAAACCAAAGAAAATGTTTGTTTATTGTTTTCTGTTACCCTGTATTTTTTTAAGTAACCTCCTCATCACCAACCTTTCTATGGTTACACTGTTGGATATGGGTTTCCTCTCAGAATTGAACAATCAAGGCCTATTATGATGGCCAAAATGACAGAGTTAATACACCTTAGAGGACATTATGGAAGAACAAGAATTTGTCATAGTCACGCAAATATTTATTTCGTCCAGAATGAGAAACTTACAAGAATTATACAATTATACAAGTGTTATCGTAAACGGGGCGTATATTTGTAGCTCATTAGACATGCGATTGTTCTTGCATAATGTGCATGTTAATTACTGATAACATTGCTATTGACTTGGCCGATAGTCATCACGATTAGATTACGAATTATGATTTTTACATCGGTAGGTAGATACAACATTTACGGTTCGCGGTTCTTAGTAAGGCTTTGGCATTCTCTGACATCATGCCGGATGTCTTCCTAAAGTACTATTTTATTTAATAAGTATATTAGTTAGCGTGCATGCCGGATAAAGCCGCAACTAAAATCACCCTTGACTGCATCCGAGCGATGCGATAAAAAAATGCCTTTTTATGTTTTATTTCCTAATAAACATAGACAATTGTAGTACTTAATGATAAGTATAGACAATCTATTTTGTTTTTACTTAGACGAGCTCAATGACAACTCAATAATGACATAACAACACTGGTCTGTTAATACGTTCTCGTGAGCGGCTCGTGACCTTTACGTCAAGGGAGGAGTCTATGGTCGCCATTATGTGAGTCTCACAATCATAGAGAAGGATACAATATGTTAAGTAACTTCCTTACGTTTGTAATGGTCATACATATTTAAAAAAAGAGTATAATTAATATTGTGTACCAAAAGTTTATAAAGTAAAGTGAACATTTCCTATGTTACGTTCACGTTACGTTATAAACTTTTTGTGAACGTGAACGTAACAGGAGTGTAGTACACTCCCACGTGTCAGAAGTTACCTTTGCGCCCCACTATGGACTAGATCGTGAGTTTATTACCATTACCATACACCATGCACGTTTCCAATACTTACTTTTATAAGAAATTACAATACTTTTATAAGAAACTCGAATTATTTGAGCACAATATGCCTAACCTTACCTATTATTTGAAACAGCGTATTTAGCGCTACATAAATCCGTGAAGCGTGCTGAGCCATGGACAGAAAACAATTAAATTTTAACGCACTCTTGTAAACGTCCTCTGTTTTTTTTTCTTGTAGTCGAACAAAAGTAATGAATGGAAAAGCGTGACCCAAAATCACGTCCTCTTGGCGCGAATGGCGTCATCGCTTCGAATTTCGACAAATAAATAGACAATGCTGCAGTTTTACTACATTGAGATTTTAAAGCGAAGATTATTGTTATTACTACCTCGATGGTTGTGTTCAAGAGCGACTGAATATTGGGAGGTACTAGGCTCAAACCCTGGGTGGGGCACTATTTCATTTTTGTAAATAAGATTTTCTAATAGTAGTTTGGAGTCTGGGTTTGTGCCCGGTGTATGATAATAGGCTCACCATCTATTTATTCCATAGTGGGACATAACTGGTGAAACATAAGAGTGTATCATGCTCCTCTGCTTAACTCTTCGGGGATTACAAGCGTGACATTTTTCTTATATTAACGCCGTCGCGCCATGTAGGGACATGGCGCGACGGCGTTAATATAACAAAAAATGACGTTAGTGTATGAACAGTGATGAATATAGCATATGGAAGTAGCATGTCTGGTCTGTAATTTTGAGCCGTGTACTTTTTGCCTACCCCGTAAGGTAACTGGCAAAGATTATAATCTTTTAAATTGACTAAAAAATTGATTACCAACGTATACAAAATAAAATGAACAATAAGTAAAGGGATAATTAAAAATATGTTTTCTTGATATGTAACGTTGTTTGTGCCGAATCATACCAAAAAGACCATCCAATTCAATCCCTAGAGGATTAATCGCAACAACTTTTTTTTATTATTATTTGACTTTTAAATAACACAGGGTTAGCGGATTCACCGAGTCGATGATTTATTTTGTTTACACATAGCTGAGAGTCTCGGCCTCGGATTGACAAATGGTATTTGAGTAGGTATTTACTAAACAGAATCCACGTACGAGTGGCTGTTTTGCAATACAGCACATACATATAAACATTTCAAAACGTATGCAAAATAAATGCAATTACTAATTACGAATGTCATTTTGTTTGTACTTTACAATTCGTTTAATACAATACCTAAATATTTATCTGTTTAATATATATCATTGACGTATATAAGCTTATTATTGTTTAATTAAGTAACTTTCGGTCCTGTTGCGATTTACTGGAGTACCTACTTATATAAAGATTCTTAAGTAGGTAATTTTATGTTCACATAAATAATTGCAGGGCACAATAATAATTTGTTTGAGAGAACACTGGGATGACGAGCTGCGAAAGACTACAGGCAGAAGCCGGAAAAGCAAGTCGTGACAAGGCACGATGTTTCTGATTGGCAAGGCCTGTGTCCAGAAATGGACTGAGTCAGGATAATGACCTGAACGACTTGTATGTATGTATATTTGATTATCAGCTTTTAATTTTAAAAGCTATTGTTTAATTAGCATGGATATACAAATTGTTGGAGTCATTTAAATCGCATTCAATATAAAAAAAACTCATTTGCCATTTTACCCTAGTTCTTCTTTTATGCATGTGGCATTCCATTCCGAATTTATAATTCATGCCTCCCACTGTAGCCACGTTTAGTCGTTGGAAAAAAGTTAATCTTGTCTATAATAGACAATTTCACGCTGGCCACCAATCTCACCAAGTTTATTGCTGAATTCACACTTCCTATATTACTATTATATTATTACCTAATTTTATTTTAATGTAGATAAGAAATGAAGAATCATAGATATTAAAGTTGCCGTAAATTTATGGTTTACTTACATGATATTTTCTTCATTATGTATTGTACATTGACAGCTTATAAACATTTTGCTTAATAAAAAAAATTTAATACATATGTTCTAATACGTTATATTATTTATATTCTCCAAGACAAAAATTTATTTCCAGTACTATAATTATTATTAACAGCGACTGTACCAGTAAAGGTAAACACGCTCGTTTACCGTATGTACAGGTGTGTCTAAAATGGGAATATATTATAATCTCCAAGCTTTGTACACCTATACAGACTGCACTTGGGCAAAGGTGACTGACCCAGGGTTAAGGATTACCTGTTTATTCCCTTTAAAGATACTGCATTGATTCAATAAAGAGACAAAATGAATGTTAAAAACAAGCATACTGTATTCCTCATTTAAAGAGCATTTTTAGATTTTTGTTTTCAAGAGTTGGGTTACAATCTCGCTGGGTTACGGATAATGACAATAGCGAAACTGCTCCCTTAATTCATTTTAATGTATACATTTATTACTTTCGATCGCGTAGGTAAATGTAATGTTGATGGAGTTATGCAGGTAGATTGTTAATGTTTAATAAAAATATTCTAAGTGAGGTACAGATTTTAAAATATGAATATTTGTTTTTAAGCAAAGTAGATACCTGACATAGTAATCACAATATGTAATTAGTTAATACCGTATTTAGTGTAATTATACGCGTACGAATTAGTATTCGCTCAAGTTACATTTAATGAAATTTAAATCTTATCACTCGCTATTTGAGATCACTGTTCATTTTTCGGCTAATTTTACAAAGTCAGTTATATATCTTCTATTATAATATGGCTTCTGATTAACTAACATTAATAATACAAATGGTATTGCTTCCGTTCATTTCCAAAGTCGTATTGAAGGTACGAATAAGCTACTTTCGTGAAGTAAAGCGACATTTATCTCGTATTTATGTATAACAAGTTTAAAGTAACATACAAGTGTTTTGTGTATTTCAAACCGTGTGAATGCAATAGGCAATTATTTATCACAAGACCAAGACTGAAGGATTGACAGGAGCGAGAATCACGACGTCACAGAGACACGTACGCCTTACTTACAGGTAAATACTCGATACACCCGGTGTTCCTTGAGAGCCTCCGTCAACTAAACTTCATAACACACACTTTGAGCACTACGGTCACAATATGAGCACTTATCAATAACAAACACTCGTGTAACGGCAATTTTCACACATATTTTCGTAACCTTCTCAATAGGCTGTCAGAGAATCCGCGGCCACTACACTGCCGTCGCGATCTAATGAAAATACTGGTTGTTTCGACTGCGACTAGCTGCGCGAACGCAACACCACATTCCAACAGTGGTAATCGAGGCACGTAAACTATAGCCTTCTCACTCTCACAAGCTTTCGAATGACTCCCGCGAGAGGGACAATGCAAACTCATACGTTCAATGCTGTATAGGTAGGTGGCCCGTTACTCATACACGCCACACAGGTAAAATCTTGTGACGGTCATTGGAAATAACTATTAATATTTGCCAATCGATCGATCGTATGGGAGTTGTTTACGATCACTTTTCATTTTGTTATTTCTAATCTCATAGTAAATAATAGTGGTTTACGATATTGGTAAGTAACTTACATAGTAGTTCATTAAAAATCATTAAATAGTTTCAAGTAGGTACCGCTAAATTCCTAATGAGTAAGGTAAGCAACTAGCAGGCTGTAGGAATGTCATGCTTATATTTATACGGTTTAGGATTGTCATACAATAAAATAGTATGTAAGTATTTTAAAAATAAGATGGCAAAGTAAATTTGCTCAAATTCATATTAAAATAAAGATTTATATTCTCAGGAAATTCAGTTCTTTCATTTTATCAGCAGAAACTTCTTTCCTTGAAAAAAAATTTTTAACCCTTCGTTGATTATAGAGACGTTATTATAAACTTCGATAAAGTGTATAGTATTGCATACGGTACAATGAAATACTTGCTGCAATGATTAAAGTTTGTTTTCAATAAGGTGGAGAAAAATTTATTTCTCTCTTTCTGTTCCGTTGTAATATGTATACTACAATTACCTGATGAAGGAAACAGATAAATTTGATTTGGTAGATGAGCCTTGCTTAAAATTATATACCAGTTATACTTATAATTCAAGTTTACCTAATGTGTTGAGGTTTTCCCAAAAATCCATACAAAGATAATAATAATAATCCATACAAAGATAAAAATAATATTAAAAACACAAAGTCCTTATCAAATATCGGCCTATCTCGTGTCTATTTTTTTGTGATAAGTACGTAAATAGTCGCACTAATTTAAAACCTATTTCAGCACTTTTACATAAATTTTCACCGAATGCAGTCTCTGTCCTGTAAACTTTCACAGCAGTTAAATACGCATGCAGATACATAGCAAAAAATTCCTGTTTATGGCGATAATAAGAAGACAACGTAGACATCAAATCTTATTTGTATGACTCACTTTATTTCGTGGTCATATTGCTAAACCCAGTTTCGATCAATGTTGGTGATCAAGTTAATTTAATAAATGTTTGTTCGTCAAATAAATAACCTGTCTAATAAACTGTATTGACTTTAATAATATTTTGGTGCTTTTGTTTGTAGTAATGCCATAATGTCTTTTCGTAACATTTTGTACTATCACGCCTGTAATCCCCGAAGGAGTTAGCAGAGGAATTTAGTATGCTTCCACGTTTCATCAGTTACACTTAGGTTCTAATATAGAATAAGTGGTGAGACTATGATATACTACCATACTTTAGGCACATTTTCAGATTACGAGCCACTACCAGAAAGTCTAAATAAAAAAAATTGTGCCCGACCCAGGTTTGAACCCAGGACCTCATGATCAGTAGTCGCAGTTGCGACCAAAATGACCAACGAGGTAGTAATAATGGTTTGATAGTTTAATGCATATTATTAAAAAAGCTCTGATAAAAACTGTAGCAACTTACAGTTCATGTTTGTATGTACCTATTTACATACATATGTAAAATGATTGTATATGTATCATTTTACGGAAAAGACAAAAATACTCAAGAGTAAACACAAATTATAATAGATAATGATTTCTGTAAGGAAATACCTTTAAATTCGTAAATTATCTATATATTAATACATAAGGGTCGGGAACGGAAGAGTATGAAAGTTGGCACAAGTTCAGATGGGGGATCGTTGCAGGAAGATAGTATTTTATGAAATATAGCATTATTTGTTTGTAGAAGTACCTTATTTTATCGAAAAACCACCTCACGCACACTGACTAAATGTATACTTATAAAACACTGTACGTACACGCCAGTAGAGCTGTGAAAATAATATATCGATATAATTATTTAGAAATATCGATATTTATAACTAATATTTTACTGGATGATATGACTGAGACTGCCTCGTTGGTCGTGTGGTTGCAAGTGCGACTGCAGATCGGGAGGTCCTGGGTTCGATTCCCGGGTCGAACACTACAATATTTTCTAAATTAGAATTTCTAGTGGTGGTTCGACTACTCGTAAGAAATCCACAAACAATTACCACGCCATAGTACAGTAGATTCTGTATACATGATTTTACGAGTGTCTTCTCTACGTTGGCATCGGCCGCGATCTTCGACACGTGGTTGTAGCCGTTGACGTGAGGCAGGAGCTGAAGGACGTGAAGCATGAGACAAATGTTATATGATATAAGATATGCCACAGAGCACAATATGCAGGTGTTTAGAACACAGCGTTCTATAATTCTCAAAGCGAATAATATAATTACATTTTTCGCCTAGTACCTGTAATGTATTTTCTTTAAAAAATTTATTGGCTACAAGCGAATATTACTTGGGTGTCTCTCAGTGTATGTACCCAGACCTATATAAATAATAATATAATACTGATGCAGCTTTAAGGGTACACAAAGGTGATAAAAGGTAGCCATAAAGACGGAACTTTAGTGTTTTAAAATCCCATTGAAGAGTTGCGCTAAAAGCGGCGTTAAACAGTGTATAAGCACGTCGGGTCTATAAAGATATATTTGACACTTACTGCTCATTACCTACTTCGTATACCTGGCATATAGCGAAATAATAAAAATAGTAATTTACGGCTTTCGTCGTAGCTCAAGATCAATCAATGGAAGAATACGTCTAAAAGCAGATAGCTTTTTAAACCATTTGCAATCGTCATCGTGTAAGGCTAAGCGGGGATGGCAAAAGGCGAGTTTTACTAACTTGACGAGTTGTGAGATCCCAGTCCGCTTCTATATCCACCTCCAAGTGATCCTCTTCTTCTACATCGAGATTTTCCTGGCTCTGCATGGAGTCAGTGCCTTCTTGGGGCATGCTGCGCCGGGCGCGGCCAGGACGCGGCAGGCCTACTGACGCAATCAGCACGGGGACGTCGTAATCGTGTACGGGCACAGGGTCCTTGCGTACTTCGAGGACCTTCAGGTGCATAACAGTGTCGCCCTCTGTATAGATGAAAACATTCAATTTATAAACTTTGTATTTAGAAGAGTGTTTAGTGCAGAAGCATGTTGCCTTCTGTCTGCTCTGTAATGGAAATGCTGTGATGATGTTATAATAAAAATAATTGATCAGGCACTTACCAACTAGTGTAGCTTTCCTGTGCGTATTCAAATCGTGCAACAAATGAGCGAGCAGCGTGGGCAGCTTACTGGATCCGTTTGACACGAACCGAGTCTCCTCCTCCATTATGGTCTGTTGGGAAATTATAATAACATAATGATTTTGTTTTCCAAGAATATTGTCATACACTACAATAAATCGCGGAAGTTAAACTCGAGGAAAACCACCAAAAGTGCTTTAGTGCAGTAAAACCCTACATAAGGAATCTCCAAAGGAGTCTCCAATCTGAATGAAGACCCTACTTTGCCACGCTGGCTAAGTCCGTGGGCTTCTTATATTACTGAAGTTATTGTCTTGAGGTGAGATTGCAGTCTATCCGGAACCTGTGGCTAAAAAATCTAAGAATACATATTAAATCATTACATCGCAGTTTATCTATATGAAACCTCACCAGGTGCTCGCCCAGCTTCTTCACCACGGGCTCGTATTGCACAGTCTTTGACCAGCTGTCGCAGACGAAGCAGAGGTTGAACACGTAAGCGTTGCGCTCGTAACGAGTACTGTCTATCCGGGTCGGGTAACCCACTATCTTGTGCCCTAGAGCGTTGCTGTTTGAAAAAAAAACAATATATA
>DWEJ01002474.1:0-11429 GCA_018245835.1 Mysoria sejanus stolli | reverse complement strand
CTACAATCAATAGGAGCAGAGCAGTGAAGGGAAATGTTGGGAAAACGGGAGAAGTTACTCCATTTTTTAAGCTTCCAACCAACCAACCTTGCAACCTTAATGGTTAAAGCTACATAGAAATCATATATGACAGAAATATTCTCCTTAAAATTTTATATAAATATCCCATGACAGCATATGTCTATCTTTTAATAACCCGTGCGGAGCCGGAGCGGGCCGCTAGTATATTATAATATTGCACTACATGTAACTTATATTAACCATATTTGTCTCAAGTTCAAGCTAGATGTAACTCCTTGTTTTTTAAGGTAATAAATGATTTTATTATTATTATTATTAAAACGGGTATCAATTTTTGGAACTATTTCAATATAGCTATTATACAGGACGGTAGGCGGAAAACGGCTGAATAACCACCTAGATTATATTTGCATAGTTTCGGTACAGATAGTTTGCGTTTACGTCGTTATATTCTTGTTGGCTTGACCGATATGTGTTTACGTTTCTGTTCATATATATTGGTTGACATTATACTTATATTTAGTGTGACAAACAGGAAGACGCGCTACATTAGGTGGTGACCGTGGCCTATGAAAGTTTGTAACACTCGACGAGTTCCGACATTAACTGACGCGTTACCGCTTTGAGCACATAGCAGGTCAAAATAATATATCATTGATAAATCGACACTCTAACAGACATCGTAGATAAAATATTTATTCATATTTATCAATTCATTCATAATCATCAACCTTCGTTTCGCTCTTGTGTTTCCTTACTAATCATTTTGATTCAGACCATACTCGCGCCTCGCTAGTAAATGGTTGGTAAAGTTTTACCGATACCATAATGAGAACTCTATGGAGGTGGGTCACGATGTTCGTCCACGCTAATCCACGAATTCAATAAACCGATTTCAATGAACTATTGTACATATGTATTGTTTGATCCAAATTAAAACATACGATACTTACATATCGATTAGTAAACGACTTTTTAAATTAGAATTTAGGTTTTTTTATTGATAAATTGATAAATGGTAGAATTCACAATAGATTTCAATTCTGATGGCGGTGAAAATTATATAATCTACCTCAAAAGAAATATTATTAAGTTGAGTATAGGTACATTTAACAGATGGCGCTATGTTTCAAATTCAAATATTTCCTTCATGCTTCATTATATTACATGTATCTCATCTAAATGCGATATAAACAACGTGCGTGTTCAGTTTTCTGAGTAAGTTGTTAAGCTTCTTTGGTTGCATGCGCGAATGCTGATCGGAAAGTCCTGGTTTCATATCCCGGGTCGGGCACCACTGGATTATTTTATTTAGATCTTCTAGTAGTGGCTAGGAGTCTGAAAATGTACCCGGAGTATCGTAATAGAAACTCCTTCCACATTTCACATATGATTGAAAAAAAAACAATTTAAAGCAAAGTTATATATGCTCAAAACTCATTTTCGTAGGCATTTCTTCAAACTGAATAATCGAGAGTACAAAATATTTTTGGTACACATTCTGAATTGTACAGTGTGTATACATTCATATGACAAATAATTTAACCACAAGTCCTACTCCTGCCTTATAACATGTTGCAATAATTAAAAAACACTTACTTTTTTAATTATTGCAACATGTTATAAGGAAGGAGTAGGACTTGTGGTTAAATTATTTGTCGTATGAAGGTATCCATCTCCTGTATGTATATTAATTATAGCGTAAAAAATGAATTCCCGTATCGACCATTTAAATTCATTCGCTGCAATTGCCATCCGCTGTTTTAATGCTCGTAGTATAAAGGTAAAATATTACGCCTGCAATCCCCGAAGCGGTAGACAGAGGATTGTAATGCGCTCCCACGTTTCACCAGTAACGATTACGTCCCGCTATGGAATAGGTGGTGAGCTTAATTCTATACATTGTACACTTTAATTTATAACTATTTCAATATTATTGAGTACTAATAATGATTATAAGAAATCAAAAGTTGATAGTGGAGTTCCCACTACATAAATAATTCAATTCTTCAACTTCTAATTTATGTGATCAATTTTTGGTTGTGTTATGCATGTAATCATATTGTATAAAAGAAAGTTATTTGACTTCGAGTTTAATAAAACAACTTAATTAATGATTTAATTAATGATTTTATTTTCTTACAACAAATTGGTCACATATTTTAACTCTTACTAATCATGTACAAACTTTCTTTAGCTTAATATAAGACTTAGCTTATCTACTGTTCACAATTTTTGTACAATAACATATTTTGAATATAATGGTTAAAAATAACGTTTATTGCGATACGTTTCGAGGATTTTTCTCAGTGATGTTCTGGTGGCGGATGGTGATTTCGGTCAGGGCCATATTGGGAAGGATGAAGTCCTCGATGCTGGAGGCGACATTGGAGGGTCTGTCGAAGGGGAAGCCCATGGCGCGCTTGTCGGGATACAACTTATCCTTGAGTCCGCAGAAACTGGACGCTTGTACGCATGTCATTTCCGTACCGTCGGGCTGCTCAATCTAGTGGTTAAAACGAAGTTTATTATCATATACATAGTTTTAAACAAACAATATTAACTACAGCCTAATATTTATTACAGTTCTTTGTTTTGTCTATTGTTGAATTTGGTCCTTTAATAAGTGTTCATTTTAAACTTCATATGTAAGACAAGTGATTCATTAATATTTTTGTTTGTCAGTGTATTGTGCGTATGGCGATGTGCAGGCCCAGGTCACTGACGTGAGAGTCACTTAGTTTCACAGAGGGATAGCAAGTTTAACAAGTTTAACAGAGGGATAGTAAGATTTGGTAGTTTATTCTGCATTTGCTCGGTATAAAGGGGTTTACAGCTATTTTATATTGAACAGTCCAATTGATAAGATAATACTGATACTTATGATGTCAACAATGGTTTGCAGATAGAGCAGGAGATCGTCTGGGTACAGTCAGTATGTACTACTAAATAAAATATTACAGTTACTAAACATAAAAAATATGAGTAAGAGAATGCCGCCTTGCGGTATGCTACGCAAACCATCAGTTCAATCCGAGGACATTTGGGCAAAATGTAAACAGCCCCAGAGATAAGACTGAGATAACCTTAGGGGTAGGTGTTATAAATTTAAATGGGTTAAAACAGCTAGGAGGATGGGATAAGAGGAGATATCCGGAGGTCGACTATGTTGAAAGCGTTTGAAAAACCATGAAATATTAATAATATCAGTAGTGTATTGTGCATGCCACGCTTAATAATATGATCGGTTACCATAATGAAGACAGTAATAGCGTTATGACTAAACTGAAAACCCTATTTATGTCTACATATTGGGTCATATTAAAATACTTTCAGAGTTTTTGGGCAGTAATTTAAAAATTGAAGTTGCGCAAAACAGGTTATGCAATGTAATAAATTACATTTTAAAAAATGGTTTCGTTCAGCCATTTTTTAAAATTTTTTAAATTTATTACATTTAAAAAAATGCTTTTTCAAATTAGATAACTATGTAAGGACTAACTAACAAATTGAAAACATTAAGTTATTGCAAGAACTGTTTAGGAATTAAATTTAATAAATATAAATGTTATAACAATATCTCCGCAGTTTTGCATCTGCCTATGAGATACAATTAATACTACAGTGTAGCGTTGTGTACCTTGTCCAACTCATAATTGGAGAGCATCAAGAAGAGCTGGTACTTGGCTCCGGGCTCGGTGCCCTTGGGGAGCAGCATGTGCTGGGGCCAGCCGCAGCCGCAGTAGTTGAAGGCGGTGGGGGAGCTCGCGGTGTCGCGGCTGCGCAGGTCACGGAACGTCTGCTCGAACGGGATGGTCACCGACGACTGCGTGGACTGGCGCGTGATGGTGTTGGAGCCCGCGCTCACTACCGACCACATTGCAAATGGATTTAATAGCAGCCCATCGAGGTAGAGTAACAACATATTCCCCGACATTCGGCAGGGTGTCATAAAATACGACTATATTCGCCGCTGGTAAATCGTAGTATGGCGCAGCCTGCTTAGGCACAGCTAAATGCCCTGCGAGAAGCTGTGCTCTGAGATCACAAACCAACATGCTCAGTTTGAGGATTATGGGCATAACCCTTCAGGGGAGACCTGCGTCTAGCAGTGGACTGCTATAAGCTTATGATGATGATGATGATTTAGCGATTAACTTCCGGCTCCCCAAACCATGAGCATACAAGCAGCATGAGCATACACTCAACATACAAGATACTGATTTACTTCAATATTTATTGTTTCGTATTTATATGCGTTCCTCTTTTCGACTTCTTAAATCGAAACACTCGGCTCTTTGGCAGCAGAGAGAAACATTAATAAAACTGCGCATAAAGAAAGCAAGAGCTCACGCGGAGTGACGAAGCGGTCCATTTCGATGAACATCTTGCGCTGGTCGCCCAGGATCCAGGGCAGGTTGCGCTCGTCGTACTTGGGCGCAATGAAGATGCGCACTGTGGCGCGGCGCGCCGGCCCCGAGTTGTTTACCTTGATGCTGCGGACAGCCAACGAGACAGCTTTATCTCAAGCCAGGAGCCTCACAGCGGCCCAACGAGAGGCTGTCTGCCGGCGCGGTACTCACACGTAGCGGAAGTCGCGGTGGTTGAGGTGCGTGAAGCGCACGTACACTGGGCCGCGGTTGGAGAAGTCCAGGCCGCGGGACATGTCCACGTCGCTCAACATCCAGAACGTGGTGAGGAGATTTTTGTCGCCCGTCACGCTTTCCACCGACGCTGATGTTACTTGCACGCCGGGATTCGCGAGCTGGAGGTGATTATAAATGCTTTTAAATCACAAAACGGAACATGAATTAAAATTGCCAATATGACGTTAAAAAAATTTTTTAGTACCAATATTTAGCAACCAAATGGGAGTTTACGTACCATCATGGATTAGGCAAAGAGCATATTGACGTACAAAAGGCATAAATATAGACTCGGACTCAGATTCAGGAAATCTCAGTTGGAAACATCCAATAGTAGCCGACCCGAGGATCGCCACTAGGACTTTGCCAACGAGACAGTCAAAAGTAAATAGTTTTATTGAAGACGACTACGTACTTCTGAGGGCACGTACGGTCGCACGTGTGTGGACTCCTTGTAGCGCTGGAACACGCCGTCTATGAACGCGTGCCAGCGGTAGAAGAACGGATCGCGCATAGTTGTGCCTTCGTCTGCTATTATTCCAAAAGATTCCTGTCAATTGATAATTAATAAGAAAATAATTCATAATTCATAGAGAAACGGAACATTACATCTGTAATTCTCAATGAGGGAGACAAAGGTAGTACACTCCCATGTTTCCTCAGTTAAGTTTCCGTTCCATTATGGAATAGAGGATAAGCCTCTTGCCATACACCGGGTATTGATCTAAAGGCAACATCATAAAGCTACTATTTGAAAATTTAAGTTAGAAAAATCCATGGCTACTCGAGCTGAAGTAGTTCCTGAGACCTCTCGATCATATGATCATCACAAATAGAGAATGCGAGTATTATCAGTCCAGGGTAGAGCACGGGCCTCCTATCAAAAGATTCCGTCCATAATCCGCATGTGTCTTGAGGGTCGAAAGTTGGCTTGGCTAACGCCTGTTTATTGTCATTGAAGTCATCTGTTAATAGTGTGATATATATAATAATAAAAGCAGTATCTTGGTACATATTTACACACGGGCCTCTGTTCCCAAAGAAAGCATCAAGAGAGTTTCTGTTACCAGTCGGCTGATGAACTACATATAAAGTTTTCAACTAGCAATGGTCGGACAGGGCACAAAGGCGCTCTTTGGGTGACGCCTATGCCCAGCGGTGGACTTATATAGGCTGATGATGATGATACATAGAAATTCATAAATTTATACAGATATCTTTTACACAAAAAAAAAATGCTCATCACATGAATATTTATTGGATGGGAGTAGAACATTCTTCCTTCGGGCCAGTCTTTGTCCGTCTTGCATGCGTATTGTTGGTACGGTTTGGGCATAAAACTTACGAGGTATCGGTGTTCGGGGTCATGCATAAAGGCAGAGAAGTTGTGGCCGGTGTTATGCAAGCTGCCATACAGCTCCTTGTTCGGAGACAGGATGCTGGACTCCACCATGTTGCCCAGTGTGTCAATATCCAGAGGCTGCATCGAGCCATCTTTCTGTATAAGACATACCACATTTTGCTTTACGCTCACTTTTCACTGTTTGTATTGTTAGTAAAAGTTTAATATGTATGCCATTTGAACGTTATAAGACTGATAACTGAAGTACTGAAAACATCTGTAATTATTTATCTTAAATCATTGAGGTGAAGGTTGTTGTATGCCATGCCAGACCTGTACTAGTTGACTTTATATATTTTACACGTTTTCGAGAACGCTTAAATGTTCAGGATTCCTCATGTTATCCTCCATCGTTACAGCGACTGGTATTTAACCTTACAGCACACAATTTGGAAACGCGGTTCGCACCTGAATTTATGCCTCCGGGGCATAAATTGTAGGGGCTGTGTAGTGGGCGCCAGAATTCTAAATCACAAAACTAGTTTCACAATACAATTGTTAAAACACGAAACGCAGCGTCACTGTATGGGTTTAAATTGTTAAAAAGTAAAAGAACACACAATAATTCTACTTGAGAATATATGCGCAATATTCTGAGAGTTAAAAGTGAATCAATGAGACCTTGCGAACCAATCCAGTAGCTATGGCTTCTTCAATGTTGCGCCTCCAGCGCTCCAGGTCGGAGATTTTCGTGAATACACCGTCTACTGGGCGGTTCAGGTCCTGCCAGTACATGTTCGCCTGCCGCGGCGGCCAGCCGCGCGCTGACGTCAGACTGTCCAACTTCGGGAAGTACGCTTCGGGGATTGGCTCCCTCCAGTTGCTGAACTTCTTCACTCTTGGCAACGTGTTGTTGAGCCGCTCGCCGTTGTAACTACGTTTCGAAAAATAATGTTATCAATCATTGTTAATGTACCTATAATTAAATGCAGGTACATTAATAACATTTACAGATATTAGTTTTATTTTGATAGTAATGTATTGTTATGAGTAAGGTGAGGAAAGACAAACGTAAAACGTAAAGTAAACCCTTTTTATTTTTTATTAAATAACAGCTATAATAAACGTAATGTCAAATGTAAGTTCACGCCTGTACTCCCTCACTAGAGAGGTAGGAGAATGAATATACATCCTCACTATGGAATAGGTAATGAGCGTATTGCCATACGCCGGGCACAAATCCAGACTATTACCATCTATTATACGTTCATCTAAATTAAGAACTAAGAAGCCATGATTGAATCCCAGGAATATACTATAGTGTTAGTTAACGTACTAGATGCAGTAATTGTAAGTGTTTACTTGTGTTAGTATGTAACTTGGTCATTGAGGAAATATTGTTAATATATAATATCATTGATTATATAATATCATTGATTGGGTTAATGTTTTATTTTATACCTACCGAGCAATAATTTGTTGGTGCATGTAGTAGAAGAGTTCACCACGCCTGTCTTTATCGACAATTGCTCTGTTATTGTTTGCAGAGAATGGATACACCAAATGCCAATGGTAATGATGTAGGTTGATGCCAATATCTTCGCGAAAATAGCTCAAACGGTGCTCGGGATCTGCATCAGTTGCAGTGTAATCCCTTGGGATTACAATGGGAACGCGCTAAAAATGATTATCTCATTAAATTTAGGAGTCATTTAATGTGTGATACTACAAGTTAATTCTGACAAATTTCACTGAATAGAGAAGGTTATAAAATGTAAAAACATTTTAAAATATGTCTAATACTATTTTTAGGCATAGTTGAAAAACCCATCATCCATTTCATTATTTAAAAAGAGGAGTATCCGTTTCATTCCTTTTCAAGTAACATTTATTTGTGATGCGCATGATTAAGACTATATAAAATATTGAAATTTATGTTCATGGCTTTAATTTTAAAGAAAATAGTTGCGTATTGTTTTTTACTAGTTTATGAGAAATTTTTTAAGAATGAATTTAGTGACATTATTTTTTTTATTTTATTGTTTGACAATAGGATATTTAAATACCGTACCTAGAACGGAATATTATAAGATGAAAGTCACGTAGGCCAGAGAGTTATACGCACATGTATACATTTTTCAAGAAAAATGTAAATCGATTTTTCGCCGGTTTTTAAATAAGACAATATTTTATCATTAAAATGGAAGAATTTGAATCGAATCCTAACGTTGTGGTTGTTCGTGCTAAGCCCGAAGGCCAACGTAAAACCTTTAAGCCTGCTACACGTACTTTGAATAATATACCTCACGATCTGCTAAACGATCCTTTACTGAATGCTGCTATTCAGACATTACCTCAGAATTACAATTTTGAGGTTCATAAGACAATATGGAGAATAAGATCGCTGGGGGTAAAAAGAGTCGCTCTGCAATTGCCAGAAGGTGAGGTCGCATAATTAAAAATTGGACGTAAAATTCTTTAATAGTAAAATATTTTTATAGTAAAAGTTTTCAATATGATTTTTTAGTAAAATTTTATAGTAAGTCTTTAATTATTTTTAAAATGATAATTGTAGAAAAACCACGTCAAGGATGGATGATATTTGGTTCGCGGTGTACTTTGCTTATCCTATAAAGGACATGGCGTAATGACGTAATACAATAATATTAATAATATTTTTTCAGGCCTGACGATGTTTGCAACAACCCTATGCGATATAATTGAAACTTTCACTGAAGCCGATACTGTTATAATGGGCGACGTGACTTACGGGGCTTGCTGTGTTGATGACTTCACAGCGGTCTCCCTTGGTGTCGAGTTGCTGGTCCACTACGGACACTCGTGTCTCATACCCGTAGACCAGACCAGTGACATTAAAGTCTTATATGTGTTTGTGGATATCAAAATAGATCCATCACATTTCATTGGAACAATTAAATTAAATTTTGCAAAGCAGACTCACATTGCAATTGTGAGCACAATTCAGTTTGTGACAACCCTACAATCTGTAGCTAAACACCTCCGAGATGAGGGATACACTATTACCGTGCCACAGTGTAAGCCATTGTCACCTGGAGAAATTCTCGGCTGTACTGCACCAAAGGTGGACTCTGATGTCATAGTGTATCTCGGTGATGGTAGATTTCACTTAGAAGCAGTGATGATAGTCAATCCTGATGTTGTTGCATATAAATATGATCCATATGATAAGAAGTTCACAACTGAATTGTATGAACATGGAGTTATGCAACGTGACAGAAATAGTCAGATAATTGCAGCTGGAAGTGCTGATCGATTTGGTCTCATACTTGGCACACTTGGAAGACAAGGCAGCACAAAGGTATTTAGTAACATGGAGAAGCAACTAGAAAATACAGACAAAACTTATGTCAAAATATTATTATCAGAGATATTTCCGAGTAAACTGTCTTTATTTGACTTGGATGCATTTGTTCAAGTGGCCTGCCCAAGGCTATCGATAGACTGGGGAATGGCATTTCCGAAGCCGCTATTGACCCCTTATGAGTTCTCAGTTGCTCTTGGTAATTGCAATTGGTTGATGGATAATAAGACATATCCAATGGATTTCTATTCGAATAACAGTCTCGGACCTTGGACACCGAATTATAAACCAGTGGTTTGTTCGGAGGCGGATAAAGCTTGTGATAATTGTTGTGGTGGTAAGTAGTCATGTATACTTACTGGGGCTCCCTTGGCAGATACAGCTGCTGACTCCCGGGCTTTGCTAAACACTCGCGAATCCATGAATTTGGATGGGAAGGTCTCAGCAAAGTTCTGTATTGGCACATTGCGAGTGTCTTCTCTGTGAAAATATTGGTCTACTATTAAATCAAGTGACAGGTAGAAATAAATTAAAAATTTTTTTTTTCATATATAGTGAAGTTATTTAATTTTATATAAGGAATCTGTCCGGTGACATAATGCCCATGCCTGCAATGCATCACAGACTATTGTCCCACCTAGGCGGAAATATTTTCCAGAAAATGTTCAGTATGCTATGCTTGTCTGTGGGAACTGATAATTTACAATGTATGTTGTAATAATATATTGTATATAGGGGTGTAATTTATTTTTTATGCGACATTTCTAGTGATATTGAGTTACATATGTATTCGAAATCAGTGAGTTTTTCTGATTATGAATATTTAACTCAGTATTGCCTAAAATGTTCCTTAAAACAAATAGCTATTACCCCTCTATATAATAAGCTACGCTTATCTCACTTGTATTAAGCTGCTTGCTCTATTACTCACTCATCTGTCAATTAGTATTGCTTGGAATATTTATTTGCATATTAGTTTTAAGTCATTATCATACCTGTGCATTAGGGAGACAGTGTAACAATAGTTAAAAAGTTGCGGGTTTAGGTTGGCTCTGGTGTACACACATGTAGAGAGGAATGTTTGCAATTGGTTTACTGGGACACCTGAAAGTATAATGATGTGTTCAGTAATGATCATTAGTGTATTTAATTGGGTATAAAGAGAGTGATGCGTCTAAGACACATGTCAGGTCTATAAGGATTTGGTAGTCTGTGCTTTCTGCATATCTTGTAAGTGACATGGTTTGGTGGTATGACTAATACCACAGTCATTATCATCAGCCTATTCCTATCCACTGCTAGACATAGGCCTCTCCAATAACACACCACTGAGCTTGATCTTAAGCTCTGCATCTAGCCACTGGCAGCTACTTAGCATATATCGTCACTCAACCTAGTCGGAGGGTGTCCTACGTTACATTTGCCAAGATGTGGTCTCCACTTAAAAACACGTCTACTCCAGCGGTCCGTCGTCAGATCTTCCCAGCTCACTGCTACTTTGGCTTGCTGATCTGCTGGGATATGTCGATAACCTTGATTCTCTGTTGGATCACTTCGTTTTGGATGCGATCCTTCAGAGAGACAAGGAGCATAGCTCCCTCCATAGGTTGCTGAGCGACCTTCAATTTCTGGACCAACCGCGCCATTGTTGTCCACTTAATGAAGACTTTTGTCTTCAGGTTGTGTGGTAGTGGTGACGAAAAGACTTAACGAAGTTTCCTATATGTTGTCCATCCAAGCTGTATTCTTCTGCAAGTGTCCATCTTGAAGGGATATTACCCAACTGCAAGATTTGCCCGAGGTAGGCATACTCCTGAACAACCCATAGAGGGACTTTGTTGAGGACAATCAGTTCCAGACGGACCCATTCTTTGAACATTATTTTGGTTTTATCCAAATTCAAGCAGAGACTGATGCTACCAGAAAAATCAGCCAGGCTCCTTAGCATATATTACAAGTAGCATTGCAGTAAAGTATCTATAATATATCCTCCGAGCAGTTGTGAACAATTTGGGAGAAATGTTGTGCCCTTGTCTCACTCCCCAATTCACTATTATCGTTAGTAAATATTGATTTT
>DWEJ01002473.1:0-11429 GCA_018245835.1 Mysoria sejanus stolli | reverse complement strand
TATGGGTGCGATGTATTTAGATACAACAATAAAAGCACAAGCGAGTTAAGTATATTAAACTCCTCTGTTTCAGCCCCGCCCGGCTGTCTTCAGTACTATCCGGATAGAACTGGGTTCTTCGAGTCGTTTAATTACAATCGAGGCGCCGGCCCGTACATCGCTAACCTGGCGTACGCCACCTGCTTCAAGCGGACGCCAGACGTGTGCGGCGTCAAGTGAGTAGCGCCCTCTAGTGAAGGCCCTCGCGCTGACCAGGTCGGCTGGACTCCCGAGGCGGAGGTTTGAACTCCCTATACCACTACTGCAATAGTACAAGCAAAATTAAAATAACAATGTAATGTCTTTGAACAAGCCCCACACGGTCTATTGTTTAGATTTATACATTGCATTATAAACACTTGAAATTACTTGACTTCACATTTCATAACATACACATGTGTCAAGTGCAAAAATATTTATAATCAAATCCATTTTGTCCAATCATATGGCATCAAATTTAAGTGTCATTCAACGTTAATATCATATAACTTTGGAGGAATAAATGGATGAGCACTGCAGGAAACTAAAATATAGATTCATTCAAATATAGATTCCACTTAACGGCTGAGCGAGAGGTCGTAGGTTCAATTCTCACCCAAAGACAGATATTCGTGTGATGAGAAGTATTTATTGTATTTCCGGATGTTAAGAACGTTTAGCAGCTGTCCGGTTATATAATACAGCTTACTTCGGATCGGATGGCTGGGTGTCGGCTGTGATCGGATGTCTCAAGATATTTATATAATTTCCTTTGCAGGCTGACGGCGGCGAACTTCGAGATGGCGCACCGCGACGAACAGAACATGCACGTAGACACCGACTGCCAGATCAACCCGTTCACGCAGGGCGCGCAGCAGTCCGAGGACTACCTGTTCATCCCCGAGGCGCAGACGGCGGACGGACTGCGCGGCTCCAAGTTCTGTGGCAACAGCGCTACCAACGAGATCATAGCCTGTAAGTCTCATTAGAAACTTGAAGAGAATCCCAAGCATACCTCCATCACCATTTTTATTTAAGACTGGGTTTATTATATTGAAAAATTCATGTCAGATTTTGACTTGGAAGCAGTCGAAAGTATAATTGTTCGTACCAGGTCGACCAGTACCCGGTGGCCAGTTAACAGATCGACACCTCTATTATTTTCGTCATCATGACATGTCACTTGTCCAATTGAGAAGATTTATTTATAATGTAGTAACTTTAACTCACTTTGCTCTTTGTTTTCTCGCAGCCACCCCGCCAGGCCCGCTGTACGTTCACTTCCACAGTGACAACCTCGTAACGGAGGGCATTTCCGAATCCGGTTATCGATTTAACTACAACGTGCTCAATAACTGCTATATCAAGTAGGAGCACTATAACTCGCAGGAATGAGCAAGGCACCTCGCCGTGATGTCTTCGCAGCGAGGTACATCGAAGGAGGGAGCGGGACGCCGTGGTAGGCGGAGTAAGGTCACATTAGCATTACCGCAATATGGGCAAGTGCTAAGTTGATTTCTGCGTGTTGTAATCTGCATTTTACAAACTATTGAATAATACCTCCGACTGATATGGCGACACCACGATATCTAAGCGAATATCTATAATTGGCAACTTTATATTAATGAAATGGAACTGTAATGAAACCAGTTATTATTTAAGTTTATTTGGTATATGTATCTATTTCAAAATGTTATATAAATTTATTTAACTATTAGTATAACATTTTTGGCGGGGAAGATCAATTGCATTTCTAGGTTAGTTTTTTTTTAAGACAATTTGTCTGGTTATTTGTAATGCCATAATGAATATGAACGATTAAGACTAAATTATTAACTTAGTTGATAGTTTATTTTTATTCTTAAGTTCACTTTAAAAACTATATTTAAAATGTCTTGTCAATGTGCATTTAATTAGAGTATTTATTTGTTACTTAACGTTTTATCTCCTACAATAAACAGCCAGTTTATTTAAATCTTATAACTGTTTTTAGTTATAATGCTCACTATAATGATTTAATTTATTTTTTACAAATTTAATATACATATATACAATAATGACACTGTGTTTATTTTCTCCGATTCTCTTCAATTGTTACTACTTATCTATAAAAAAGCTCTAGTGACGATAAACTTTTTAATGAGTGAGAACTTGGTCAGTCCGAGCCAGTCGTCACTAGATGGTCGCTTCTCTTTCACTGGATATCATCCGTATAAGTATCCGTATCCATGGAATCGAGAATTAAATAATATCGGGATCTCACGCAGCCATCTGACCCCGAACTACGCAAGTTGCGGCAACCAGACAACAAATATTTTTCTGAATACCCGCGTTGCTGTAGAACAGTACTCAGTAAGATCACCTGCTCAGATCATCTCACAATCTGTTTACTAGACGGAATATGATCCCACAGCCCCCGCCTCGGTAGTCTCGGACCTCTACAACAGCCGGCCCACGGTTACATCGGTATTACATCTATGTGCAACAACAATATATTTATGAGCACATAGTTTTTGTCCTTCCAGTAGTGCCGCGACCGAACCCCTCTCGTTCTGGGAGGCTCGTGTCCGGCACTGGACTGTGACTCAATAAAACACAAGCAGACCTTGTAATATAACTTTAATTATTAAATAATTACACAAATGTAAAATTCAAACAATAAACCGAATATTCAATTAGAAATATCCAAATGTACAATATAAATGCAGCGAGTAACTTACCGATGACTATAATATACTTCAATTAATATTATTTATATATAAAATGCATTCACGTATAAAATATTTTATTGTATACTTCATATAATTATGCAACTGACAAACGTTTTAATCAAATTGTTCAGAAAATATAAATACTACACAATCTGGGACAATTATCTCATGAAACATAATGTATAACGTAATGAATACATACATTAATTTATTTTTAATAACTTTTCAATTGCATATAACGACTATGTTTAAATAATTTCCTAGATAATGTAAAATAAAATATATGTACAGTGATACCTTACTCTGAATATAAGTTAAATATCATTCATATGTAACAAGATGAAGCAATGTCACAAGCTAACGTGATGTCACAACTTGAAGCTGTGTAACATAATTTACAGTGATACTATAAATTGAACATTTTAAGTAGTAACTAAATAAATTCTACACCAAATATAAATATTTAATAAATGTCATAATTAAATATATAATTTCATTAAAATTATAATTCTTTTAATAAGTATGAGAATCAGCAATGACAGTCATTTATTGTACGCTTCGATGTCAGCAGTGTTGTATCCGTCGATGCGCGCGGGTCGCCGGCCGAGCCTTGCGTAGCTTTAAATGCTATTTATTGTTATTATCAATTACGAATATTTATAGTAACTTTATTTCGTATTTATTTCATTGTCACAACTATAAATGTATTAATTAATTAGATATAGTTACAGTGAAAGAACATAACATAACAAAAAATTGACAAATGTAAAATTAGATAACATATTGAAATTCTTCAAAACCAAAAAAAACCGACAAATTGATAAAAGTAATGCAATTCAATAACATTGCTGTCCGACAAAAGTCTGTCAAACACAGTCTAAGTTTTACAGTTTACAGTGTCTTTTAAGAGGGAAATGTTATTTATACATAAAATGTACGTGAATGTAGGTAACCTGTCCACAGGCCCGAGCCACGTACACGTCGGTCCCGTGTCCAGTGCCACACCGTGACAGCTACGCCCGCCAGAGACCGCGCTACGCCCTGTAGAAGGGCGGGCCCCGGCTCAAGCTGTACGTGGACAGCGGGATGCCCTTGCTGCCGTACAGCGGCTCGGGCGCGTTCTCGTACTCCACGTCGTAGTAGATGCCGGTTTGATTCTGGAAACACATTTCAATATATCGCGTCAAATTTTAGATATTTGACACTTTAGGGGCCAGTGAGTCGATATACTAAATATACTGATACCAACACAGCAGCGACTGAGCTTAGTCTCCACGTTGCCGCACGAGGAGAGAAGTGGGAGAGTCAACTTACATGCATGCTCCTCGCGCGAGACTTGGGCCTGGGCACGAGCAGGTCGGCCCGGTCCTGCACGTGGCTGGAGGCCTCCGAGCTGGTGGACTCGGCCGCCAGGTGGTTGGTGTAGCCTGGATTGAAGACACATAGGAAACGGTACAAGGAATGCAACTTAAAAATGTAATTAATGTTTAATTTGTCTGTTTCGTACATATTGAAGTTAGCAGACCGTAGTCCCACGGGAAGTGTTGCATTGGGTTAAGAAATAAAACATGAAAGGAGAATCGGAAACACATTACATTAGATGGATACTACTCGTACTACATACAAGACAACATTTTATTTTATCATGTGTTGTCGATCGTAGCGGCGAAATGTGAGTACTGCTGAGAACATGAGAACATGAAGCAGTTTACTGACAGATGAGGCGAGGGGGGAGGGGGTAGGGGGAGGGGTGGAGGGGAAAGAGTAAAATTGTGTCGTATATGTACAGGCGGCGGTCCGGGCGGCGCACTCACCGTACAGCGGCAGCGCGCGCGGCGCGTGCAGCGCCAGCCTGCGGGCATGCGGGACAGTGTTGTCGTTACTTAATTTATTAATTTTTATTGCAATACTTTCAGTTGATTGCGAGATAAATTGATAGAAAAGTCTCCGGCGTTTTAAAAATCGGCGATAAAGTTAACATGGAATGCCGCTGGGTGCGCACCTGGGCCGCGGCGCGGGCGCGGGGGGCGCGAGGGGCGCGGGGTAGGCGCCGAACGCCGCCGACGACGGCCGCGTGGCGGGCGCCGGCTCGGGCTGCTGCGGGCACGCTCGGTCATCTTATCCTACCACTCGTACTAGAGTTACACTTGTCTGCCGATCAGAGCTCTGGCAAATATTCATATATTGAGCACGAGCGTGTCGGCGTATGAGAGTATAATTGTCTATATAAATAAATATTTACACATTAATGTGATTAATAAAATGTGTAGTAACCAAAAGTAGTGGCTAGACTGAAGTTGGACGACGCAGTGCGAGTGTCTTGTATTATCTTACACCTACGCAACTCACGGCATAGTGGCTGGCCTGGGCCAGGGCCATGGCCTCCGCTATCTGCGCCCAGCGCATGCGCTCCTCCAGAGTCACCTGGAATTATACACATCGTCCTAGTTACAAACATTAATTACCATGTAATCGAGAGGAACCATTTATTATTAACTACAAATCTGAATATTTAAAATAATAAGTTTATATCATCAAGCCAACTCCTTCACGGGTTAGGTAAAGAACATTCATTACCAAATAAATCCATAATTACAGCGCTGGGCCACGTACCTGGTAGGGGGGCTGTCCGACGGGGGGTGTTTTAATGGTGTTGGCTGTCATGTAGTTGAAGACGGGAGAGCCCATGCCGACGACTTTCTGCTCGCGGGACCATTTCCGGCTGCAATACAACATTTATTAATCATATTGGCTCTGCAATTATGTGAGTAGATATGCAATTATGTGATTGGCCCAGCTATTATGTCGCGTTAATCAATTATCTTTAAATAAAACATCTTGAGTCCCAATGTTCGTCCGCCCTAATCTTCGAAACCACTGAATCGATTTCAATGAACTTTTGTATGTACTGTTTGGTCCAACTTAAAACATAGAATAGTCGATTATTAAACAAGAATTTTTTACTGCAAATTTAATATTTTTATCTATAAAACATCGAATCACCTTTTATGAGGTTCTGTAGTTCTTCAGTTTTCGATAGATGGCGGTGAGAATTACAGAATATACATTTTTTTAAATTGAATAAGTATTAAATATTTGGGTTTGAGTTTTTATTTTAAATGTCTTTTTCATGCTCTAATTTATTCTTTGAACGGTACATGATTGCAACATAAACAACAACATTGACGTTGAAAACCAGCTCAATAGTTGGTAAGTGCGGCGGCCGCGTACCTCCAGGCAAGCAGCGCCGCCAGCGTCAACGCGATGACGAGCGCGGCGGCCAGCGACGCGCCCACGGCCACGCCCAGCACCTCGCCGTCCACCTCGCACGCCGAGCCGTAGTAGCCCGCCGAGCAGCTGCCGGGGACCATCGAATACTTAGGCGACTCTTTTAACAAGATACTACAAGTAACATTATAAGTATTTGCACATTAAGGCCAGCGCGAGCGCATCCTTTTTTTATTGCATACAATTCTAATTTATGATCAGTAATTACCTACTTTTATTTACATTCCACAAAACAAGTCTTTTATAATCAACGCGCTCCAGTACTCGCTCGGTGGGCCGCGTACCTGCAGTAGGGCTGGCCGTCGCGGTAGCGGCACGTGCCGCGCTCGGAGCAGCGCGAGGCGGCGCAGGCGCGGCACTGGCGGCCCGCGCCCAGCGCCGCGCCCGCGTCCAGCGTGCTGGCGTCGCACGCGCACCTGCGCCACGCCACCGTCTGTACTGCGCGTCCGTGTCATGTGTGTGCGCGTGTGTGTGTGTGTACATGCGTTTGCGTGTGTGAGCGTGTGTGCTAAATGTATTTGCTCGGATAATAAAATATGAAGTAAATCGATGACGCCTTTGTTCTAATAAGTCGCGTCTAAAGTATTCTTGCATGCCTCATTATATTAGGTATTATGTATGGATTTTAGTAGTCATGTTAATTTCTTACTACTTAATGTTAGTAGCACTACTCACTAATCTAGTGAGTCCGCTTTTAGTTTGGATTTTAAGAGAATCGCACGATGTAATACTTAATATCACGACTCGCACAACGAGACCGGCGGTGATCGGTTGACCGACTCAATCCTCTCGTCTTACTTGAAAGCGCCCCAGGTGTTGGTGCAGGTGGCCAGCTCGTGGCAGTCGTTGAGGTCCGGCGACGCGCACTCGTCGAGATCTGCGGAACGACAACACTGCTATACTCGCGTGTGCGAGGGGGGCAGAAGGGTGGCGGGGGTGTGTGGGGGGGGGGGGTGTGCGCACCGTGCAGCGGCAGCACGGCGCCGGCGGGCGAGTCCACCCACAGCGCGGACGCGCCCACGTTGTTGGAGCGGCGCCGCAGCACGCCCAGCAGATGCCGCTGCACGTCGCCCGCCAGCGCCGCGCGCTGCGTCTCCGCGGTCTCCTGCATCTGCCGGGTTGACGTTACCAACATTGACTGGTGGCCATCAGTCCTCCCCTGACGCACATGTGAGCTTGAGCCGCGTGCGAGCCGCCGCCGACTCACCAGCACGGTGTAGTTCACGAACACGCCCCGGTTGTCCTCGTCACCCTTGTGAATGGAGTTGACGGAACCGCTGACGAAGTCGTCCGAAAACGGAGTCATTGAGAAAGCCGAATCAATCTGTAATAAAAATTCACAGCTTAAATTATTAACTATAAACATTCGTTTAACGTACATCCATTTTCTATCTAGAGCAGATTCTAACCGATAGGGGGATCAAAAATGTTCGAAACCTAAGTATATGTATGAAGCGATGAATTTTTAAGAAGCATGTCAGGTCTGTACGGGTAGAGATATTTGACACTCGGTGCTCTCTGCTTATCGCTCAAGGAACCTGGCGTGATACAATAAAAATAACGAAAACTTACCGCTCTGATAGCTTCGTAGCTCAACTGCTGATAACGATCTGACTCTTTATCTGCTAATTTTACGTCCCAAGCAACCTGCACAATAAACGATAGCCACGTTAGAATTATACGAAACCAGGTGGCGACACGTGTACCATAAAGCTACAGGTACACTAGATGGCGCTAGTTGTAACATATGGAAGAGGAATTGAAACTGATCTCGACCAAAGTATATGAGAAAGCCATTTCTAGTGTATATTGAATGCAACATGCAACCTCGTGGGCGTAGTTTCCCAACAATGGGCTGTGCATTTTAGTGAAGTGATTCACTATTTTATATGATGCGAACTTAACTGAGTACTTCAAAGCTTCGATTAAAAGCGTAGTTTCGATAAGTGTTGCGCACCTTCCTGTCGTACATTCTGTCGACCCGCAGACTGAGCAGCAGGGCCACCACTCGCCGGCACGGGTCTCGGTGGCTGCGTCTCGCGTACCCTGGCCTACATTGACAGCTTGAAATGCCTGCAAGTAAAATCGCACCAATTCATTTTTTAAGGTATACTTTATTATGCGACCTCTGACACCCGCAACTTCATTTTTGCTATGGACGTCCAATAAACGCACTCACCAGCCTCAGTGCGACATTTCTCATTCTGCGCTTGGTCGCACGTGGAGTCGTCTCCCACTATACAGGTGTCGATTCTGAAACAATTAGCCATTCCTTAGCAGGTAGAACCTGACGTATCTAGAGTTCTTAGTTTCTCAGAGACGTAAAATCCTAATAGAATATTACAACAGAACATAATTCAATACAGGTACACTACATGATATAAACGTGGCAGTGCATGGTAGTACCCTGCTTACCTCTTCGGGGATAATAGGAAAGTTGTTACATTTACATAATATAAGAGTATTACAAAAACACAAGAGCACAGAGTTATGAGAATCCCTATTATGCTCGTTACCCTGTTGTCTTGTGTTTTTGTAATACTCCCTGAGACTGGTGAGATATGTTAGTCTCACCATTGATGAGACATCTCTGTCTCTTCCAAATGGGCAATGTGTACAAAAATTTAAACATATTTTATAGTCATCTGAGATCGACTTAAAATTATTGATATGCGATCACATTCCATCAATGACACTCCCATCATAGCGAACCCCAAGAGCATGTGGGTCCACGGTACCTGACAGTGGGCTGTGGTCGGCGGTATTGCTGATGCGGTCTTTGCACGGCGTGCGGTGGTCTTTTGACCGGCGTTTGTGGGATATCGTCCGCTGGTATGGCCACTCCAGTGCCCACAGCGTGTCCGAGCGGCGATTGAGGGGGAGCTGCAACGACAATATCGAAACGTATTTTATACCTCTCATAAAAGTTTTTTGTGTCAGGGTGGAGTAAGTCCAAGTCCGGCAATGCCAGATCACGATATGACTACTTAATTTTTGGTATAATTTTTGACGGTGGCAAAGTAAAATTATACGAAAAGTAAGTATAAAGAATTCACCAGAATGTTGCGGCAGAGTTTGAACACGGCTGGGTCTTATGCTGGTGGTGGCGGTGGACGTGTCGAAGAGATTCAGGTACGTGCGCTTGCCGTCGATGGACACGAAGCCCTGGTCCCCAGAAGCGGACACTATGATGTCGTCGTGGTCTCCGTGTCCCGGGAGATTCACGTTTTCAATGTGCACTGCAACGTACGGAATGTGGACTGTAATTAGAAACTGCATTCACACAAATTTATCTCTGTCTATAAGTCGAACTTGCATCCTATTCCCGTACGGGCCATATACGTGTTCTATAATAAAACCTCCAACAAACATTCTTACCATGTCCATGAGCTCCTTTCTCGCCCGGTCCTTGTATAGCAGAAACTGTAACGTCGAAGATCTCCCCGTACCCAGGCAGGTGGGTCTCTGGTGCTGTGATGACTGAAGCTTCAGTCGGACGGTACCTACTGCCGTGCGGCTTGAAGTCTGTATCGTCGAGGACTATGCCTGGCCGTGGACGGTAAGGATGGTAGGGGATGTCCTGCGATGCTGAAAATTTACAAAACAATGTTATGTTTAGCAAATATTTTGACCATTTAATGATTAATGACAACCTACTTGTTGATTTCGTGGTCAGTGGATTTCTCAGCTAAGCTTAGGCTTGTGGATTCCATTTTGATTAATTATATATTTTGACAGATGTTTTTGTTCATCTACATTAATTTGGTAATAATAATATTTTTTTACTGTCCAGGTTAAAAATAAAAGTTTAAAAAAATTACAAATAAAGTTAAACAGCAAGAGGTGTTCCAGTCAGCTTCACATGACACAGGACCAACGTCGTACATCAAGCTGTTTTTCCTTTGCATGTGAAAATTTATAGACATGTAGTTTATTCACTGCCCGGTGTGTACATTACAGGCTTTGGGACATGGGATCAGGTGGCTTTGAGTGCACACCGGATATATTCACTCATGATAATATGTATTATCATTTTTATATTTTTAATATTCCTAAAAACATGAAATATTCTCATTGCCAGGCCAGATTATTACAAGGAACTCTTATCTCTGTTCAACTCAACTCTTATCCGAAAAGTTAAGGATATTTAAAATTGACTAATTTATATTTAAACTTTAAACTTACTCGGCAATGGCTGCGAATTGATGGACGACGTTTTAATCATTTCACTTGTAGTAGATGTGTCACTAATAGTAGGAGCATGGCTCATAAGACCATCCGTGGGCGTGGGCGATAATTCACTTGATGATAAAGCACTTTGAGATATAGAAGATTCTAAGACAAGTTCTGAGGTAGTTTCATTTTTGACATATTTGTCCACTGGTTTTTCATCTATTACTTTATGTTTATCCCTATTTATCTTATCTTTCTCGTTATAAATCGTATCTTTCTTTTTATCCTTCTCAATTTTACTAGGCTTTTCAGTCTTAGGAAGGTCATTAGTGGAAGGTTTATCTGTTGTTGATTCTGTAGTTTTCTCTGTAGTAATTTCTGTTGACTTTTCGATTAGCGTTTCCGTTGGTTTTTCCGTTGACTTTTCTATTGGTTTTTCTGTTGGCTTTTCAATTGGCGTTGTAGTTGTTGTTGTCGTCGTTGTCTTTTCTGTCGTAGCAGATGTTGTTGTTGTTGTTGCTGTCGTAGATTCTGTCGTAGTACTTGTAGTAGTTACAGCTGTCGTAGTATCTGGTGTGATAGTAATTTGTTCATTGTCAGTTTCTTCCGTAGTATTAAACGGTATATCCGGGAGATTCAAAAGGTAGATTGTATTTTTGTCTTCGTGATGAAGGTTGTTTTCGGAATGACTAGTTTCATTTTCGCTTACTGCTACTTCATCTTCTGGTTTGTCATCTAAATCCGGAAGATCTAGAGGCAAAGGTGGAAGAGTAGGTTTGTACATAGGTAAGCCAGGGTTCGGACGCCTATTAGGTGGTCTGGGTCTGGGTCGTTGCCACGGTGGTATTGGCCTATGGAACCCTGGTCTAGAAGGGTTCATGGGTGGTACAATTTGCTCGGGTAAATTGACACCATGATGCGGAGGTCGATCGAAGGGGTAAGGTGGTGGAGTTTTAGTAGGGTAGAAGGCATGAGGTGGAGTGACTGGATTATCAAAGTCAGGTAACGGAAGAACATCAGGAATCCTTGGGGGTCCCCGGTTATTAATTCTAGAAGCCATTGGTCTTCCTGGTCGTCCGTTTAGTAGTTGCGAATTAGCTTGCACATTGACGTTACCATTTAAAAGCTTAACGATACCCGTAATAATATTCTGTATTTCAGTATTCTGTCGCGGCTCTCTAGGGTTGGCAGTCGCGAATATTGGTTGCACTGCAGTAGGACGAATCTTGGGCCCCGTAG
>DWEJ01002472.1:0-11430 GCA_018245835.1 Mysoria sejanus stolli | reverse complement strand
GTTTCAATTTTTAATTAGCAATTGAATATGGCGTCGGCAGTCAACAAAACTTGTACAAATAGTGATTAATTTCATAAAAAATAATTATGTATTTCAATTTAATGTTTAATATCATTTTTCCTGACTACATACAATCATTTCAACGCAGAGTTCATGACATTAGTACTGAGGAGTATGAAGAGCTTATTCTTATTTATTATATATTTTATTTGTTTTTTTTTTAGCTTATTTACTCAATTATATTTATTATTTACATTTATTACTTTTTAGGAAGTGGAGATTCAATAACAACTGGAATATTTTTACAATATTGAATCACCTACTATTTCAGGTCCCACAATAGTAATAGTCAATATGTAACAAAATACAACTGTGCTATTATCCAATAAGGAAACATTTGAAACTATTAAAAAATAACTTTGGAATGGAAAATTTGAAATGTACAATGTAAGAAATAAAATTTGAAGGATCAAGGTTTGATCAAAGAATACATTTGCTTCACAGGCACGAATCGGGCAAGAAAAAGAAGAAGCGTTCCAAGTCACAGAGCTCGGTCGGCTCGAGCGGTTCAGACAACGACAGCGACTCGGCCAGCTCGACGGATGACAAGAGAACTAAGAAAAAGAAGGTAATTATCACACATCCAGCTCACAATGTATTCACGTGCCCCCCCCCCCCCCGAACTGTGCTATCTTGTTTCAATAGAGTAATTTCTATTGTAGATTTGAAGGAATTCAAAGGTTGTGTCGTTTATCTGTAATAAATACTAAGATTATAAACTATAGCATAATGTTAAATTACTTTAATACCTTTCTGCTTCACGGGCCATTTGCAATCACTGCAAGCCATGAATATTTTTTTTGAAAAACATTTGTTTTGCATTTAATTTTTGTTGGTTAGCTGGTTCTCTATATTAAATTCAATTCAATCAATTTGTCAATGTAGACATGATCCTTGAATTCTTGATATAACATAAAACACTAGTGACAACTATTCCTTTTGTGGTTTCTGTATTGGTTACTGGGCTCATTTGAAACGGGTGAACTCCTCTTAAGAATCTACACATACTGTCTAACTGTATTAGGGACTCCCACACCGATTAACACTTCCCCTTGTCCAGGCATTGAGATAATTTAATGCCCAATGGAAAGTCTGTTTTGCTCCACGGTGGATACATTGACTCTTTTAGCTCATTTAGCACCCAATTTAATTTTTTTCAACATCCACGAGGATTATTAAATGCATTGAACTGCAATAAAAGCCATTGTAGTTCTAGAATGCAGACATGGGCTTTAATAGTTTTGATTTGTGTATAAGAGAATCTTTTGCGCTATCACAAAAAAATCTTCTATAACAATAATTCAATGTAGACAAGACTAGTATTGTTTCGCTGATATTTTGATATACTGTCTACTCTGGCTTTAAACATTTGATTGCTTACTTCCGCTATCATCAATATATATCACTAATCCCAGAGAATAAGGGACACGGAAGAGATTTTCAAATGTGGTTACTCTCTCACTCTCGTTCTCTATTCGTTTGTCTGTCTCTTACTCTTTTTATTATTTTTTTTTTTTATATTTATTTTCTCTGTAAATACAAGATATATAGCCAAGTAAAAATTATCTGTTTAACTGTGCATCATTTCATAGGATAGCCATCTTTATCTGAAGAATAACGTATACTGTAAGTATTTCACAAAACAATAACACTGTAACAACACTATGTTAGGTGAATACTAAAAATTGTACATGTTTATTATTGCATATGCATTTTACCGCGTAATTACATTTAAGACTAATTCTGAGAATAATTTAAAAAAAAAAAAAACCGGGCAATCGTCGATATGTAAAAGTGTGCACAGTTATTTACATGCATGGTGTTTGTAGTCCTTTAAAACAGATGGTGGTACCACTATATATTGCGACGCCATACCTCGATATGTGATAGAAAAACGTGCTTTTTTCACGTGCTACCATTTTTTCCATTTAATTTTATTTTTTTCTTTTTCCAATAAGTGTTGACTCATTCGTATTGATTGGAACGTTTCGTGATGGAATATCAAGTTCGTGGTTGACTGGACGTTTTTGTATCTCACATCAGGCGTTGATGTCCGGACTGATTGTTTATGAAGATGTAACTAATCCATAACATTCTCCTCTCTTCTCATTGACTCGAAAACTAATTAAGGATGCTCCACATGTTTATATGGTATACACTACCACACCACCGTTTGTTGACGAAGGTACGTTCCCGAAGTGTTATTTTACATTTGATTTTGTGTAATACATGTATTTATGTTAAAGATGTTGTTAATGTGTTTACTAATTTAGTGCTGTAAATAAAATGAAAAGGATTCGTGCACTGGTGCCAACGGATAAAAAACACTCTTTATTTTTGCATACTTGTTTTGTGTCATTGAGAATGTTATGGATGAAAATAATAAATAACATTCTGAAATATAAGAGCCGAAACTACAGTTTTAACAATTTTTTATATCGATATTCGCTTTTGTGAGTAGCTTAATAAATACTATCTCCTATATAAATTTTATGGTGTTTAGTTAACGCCTCAATTTTTTTTATTAATTCCTTATAGAGAGCATGCGTACAGTGTATTATGTTTTTTTTTAGTACAGAGATTCATCGTTCAAATGAAAATGTGATAATTGAATAGATGAATCTCTTTTTACATATTGAAATTTTTAGTTGCCATAACCACTAGTCTTCTTGTATTGGCACTGGTGTTCACAGCATTTATACTTTGCATTCGTCTAATACTGCTGTTAATTTTGTACAGAAAAAGTCCAGTAGCAGGCGTCGTGCGACCAGCGAACCATCTAGTCGAGAGAAGTAAGAATCAATTCACTATTACGAACGATGAAATCATGTCTAAATCTCAATGCGTCAATCAATCTCAACCGAACTCTTTCCTTTTTAGTTCTCCGGTGAAACATGTCAAGGAAAAACAATGGGAACGGGCACAGGACCCAAAAGAAACGGAAAATCGCCCCAAAAAAAAAGAGCGCGACCGCGAGGAACGGAACCACAAATACGATGAGCCACAGCCTAAAAATGTACGACAGAATGAGTCCAGCAGACGGCGTGTCGAACGTAGCCGCTCTGTTGAACGCAGACCGTCACCTGAATACCGACAAAGAGAGGATCGTAGATCAGCTGATAACAGACATAAAGATGACCGAAAATCCCCAACTTATGAACGTAGAGAAGAGCGAAGATCTCCAGCATATGAACGAAGAGACGAGCGGAAATCACCAGTGCATGAACGGAAGGACGAGAGAAAATCTCCAGCGTATGAACGTAGACAGCAGCGAAAATCACCAGCTTATGAACGTAGAGACGACAGAAAATCTCCAGCGTATGAACGGAGAGACGAACGAAAACTCCCTGCGTATGAGCGTCGAGACGAGCGACGATCCCCAGATTATAGACAAAGGGACAGAGAGAGAGAGGCGAGGGACGACCGACGAATGCCGGATATCAGACAAAGAGATGACCGCCGCTCACCTGCAGATAAACGCAGAGACGAAAGAGCTTCGCCGGATTATAGACAAAGAGAAGAGCGAAGATCTCCAGATTACAGAAAAAAATCTGGTGTATCAAGTAAATATGATAATAAAAAAAGAGAGGCGACAACTGATGAAGGAGAAAGAATTAAAGTATCGAAGCGCTCAAAAAGGGATAGAAACAATTCGTCGTCAGATTCGGATACTACACAACCGCCTATTAAAGTTAGTAAACGAGATAAAAAACAAATCGAAAGAATTGCATCCCCACCAGCAGATAAAGATCGACGAAGAAGTCCATCTCCGCAAACTAGCAAACATGGCGATACATATTACAATAAAAGAAATCATCTTAAAGACACGAACAAAAATCGCAGAGACAGTTCGTCTTCACGAGAAGATAGACGTGCTCCGAGGAGGAGTGAATCTCCCGTTTATAAGAATAAAAATTTAGATGATATTAAAAAGAATTACATGCATGATAAAAGTAATGCACACACAGAACGCCTACAAGGAATTACCAAAAAAAATGAGAAAAATGAAGAGCGCTACGGACGCAAAACAAACAGAAGCTCATCCAGAGAAAAAAGAGATTCATCGCAAGAACATCGAGGGCAATCGCCTAAGATTTATAAGAATCGAGAAAAGGAACCAGAAAGGTACTATAAAGGTGCAAGACCAGTTAGATCATCTCCCTACGTGTCTGAATCAGAATCACCTCCTAAAAAAACAATAGAAAAGAATTCTAAGACCAAGGATAAACGTTATAAAGACAGAAAATCCACACCACCCCCACAAGAAAGAAGAAGACGTAGTCCATCACAAGATTACGCAAGTAATGAGTCTCCTGCACCACGCAGGACAGTAGAGAGCAAAGTAGAGAAATTCAAGCCCATTTCCAAAGCAGATGACAAGAAAGATAGTCGACAGAGCAGGAAATCTTCATCGCCTGAAGATCGAAGGCGCAGAAGCTATCATAGCGTATCTAAATCTCCGAGTCCGTTACGCAAAAGTTCAAAAGTTGAAAAACGGAAGACCACCCCACCAAGGGTGAAGAATAAGAGATCTCCAGAAGGATGTTCTGATTCACCCAAGCAAATTGTAAAAGAGAAAAGCGAAGGAAACACCAAAGGGAACAAGGGAAAATCCAACGAAGGTCAAAAAGCTAGATCTCCATCGCAATCACATCAAAGAAGTAGGAGCACATCCAGTCTCAGCTACTCGCCGGCGCGCCGCAGTCCAGAGCGGTACCGAGACATTCTAGAAAATTTGTCAGAAAAAGACAAACGCAAGTACATCAAATCTCCCTCTGATTTGCAACCCAGGAGAAAAAAGAAGGACATAGAATTGAAACCAGTTGTGGTGTGCATGAGAAGTTCGTCGAGTGAGCGCGAGGATTCTGAAGGAGACTTTTTGAGGTTGAACGAACGCGCTCGGCAAGACGATCTGGACATTCGGGAATTGAACAGGTTAAAGGAGAGATTGATTCAGATGACTAAATCTAATTTGGAGCGTAAAAGGGCAGAAGACACGAATGGTCCGTCGACATCTGCAGGACCCAGTGCAATGGCGGCAGGTGGCGCAGATCGATCTCCATCCACGGGTCGGAGCCCCGGGAAAACGGCAGAAAAGAGCCCTGAAAACAGGTAATTAATGATAACTTGCGTTTCTTCTTTTCATTAGCTTTCAAGAAAAGTTGATATACAATTTTTGAGGATAAATAATTAAAGTTTGATTTTAAATTGAATTAGATACTAATTATAGTTATAACATTATTTATCTGTACTTTGTCGAATGAAACGAGAACTACTTTTGTAGTCGTTGTCGTAGCCGCTGTACATTAACTTTGAACGGGGGTTGTTTGGTGGTGGTTGGTGCAGTGACATGTTATGTATATGGCTCTGTGACCAGATGCGACCTGGTGGCGGAGCTGAAGAGCAAGAGCCCGGTGAACGTGGAGAGCTCGCCGGAGCCCGAGGCGCGCGCGCGCAGCTGGTCGCGCTCGTCCCGCTCCCGCTCGCGCTCCAAGACCAAGTCGCGCTCCCGCGGCAAGTCCTCGAGGTCACGCTCGCGCTCTCGTTCAGACTCGTCGCGATCCCGATCCAGATCCTATTCATCGTCAAGGTAGGTGAAAACATCGTCATGTCGTGTCAATGGGTTGTAGTGTAGCTACCTCTACAAGTGCCGTGCCGACACAGAATCCCCCATTTACATGAAAAGAGAGGGGGGGGGGGTATATAAGGGGATAAGATCAAATTTGTGAAACTAATTTCATAATGTTATCGATATGATTTTCCTGCTAAAGGAATAACGAAGGTATGAAATACTTATCCATTCGGGGAAAGCATATTTTATTTCTTCTGAACGAGCGCTTATTGTTCTAACGTGGTCGTATATTGTAACAGATTATTTATTACAAGTGTAAGCTTTATGTATATTCTGCTGAATATTCCAGGTCAAGTCGCTCCAGATCATACAGCACCCGGAGCTCGTCACGGTCCACTCGCAGCACCTCGAGGTCTACCCGCTCTTCTAGGTAATTATTCTTACCATGGCATTCCAGACAGCAGAACATAGTTTGGTATACATACTCGTAGAAAATATTTTTGAATGAAATCTATATGAGTTGAATAATATTTGCTGCATTGAAAAATAATAATATATTTCATTAATGATTTGCATAATAACATATTTATTTCATTAAACTTATTATGAATTTATTGACCGGTCAAATTACGACTCAGTGGGTATTGTGAAAAATGTTCATTTGAGTTAATATTATTATTTTTTAAATTTTAATTTAATCAGTTTCATGTATATAAATGTATTTTAAAACTATTTTCTGTTGTCGAAGAGATTTAATAGTTTTAAAACGGTTGGAATTATATATAGATGTACCATAACAGAACAGTGCAAATATGCCATCAGCAGTTAACCAGATTAAGAAATCGTCGGTAGAACTGCTACATAAACCAATTCAAATATTACTTGATTGTTTTCCAAATTGGCGCCTACAACCGACGTTACGGATTTATCAGTTCTTTACGGAAATATTCGAGCACACTTCAACGTCTACTCCAAATATATACATGCAAAAGACGCATGCAAAAAAAAAAACGGGGCGGAATTTGAGGTGTGTGTGTGTGTGAGTGTAAGTGTATGAGTGAGTGAGTGTATGAGTGAGTGACTGAGAGCGAGTAGGGCGCTAGCGACCCGAGAGGCACTGTACCGCGCGCGTGGCAGAACGATGACGGGCGTGTACGCGGAGTACCGGCGCGCGGGCGAGCTGCGCGCGCGCTCGCGCTCTCGCTCGCCGTCCATCCCGCGCCGCGCCGGCTCGCCCAGCTTCCTCGACCGCCGCCGCATCACCAGGTACCGCGGCGTGTGTGTGCGCTTGCCCTAATACCGCAGCGGCTCTCGACGTTGCGTTTAGAAACGCGTGGGTTATCGGAGAATCATTGAATCAGTTCAGCCCCCATTCAAAGCCTCCTTTCTAATTTCCTTTGTATATTATTCCAAAATAATTTTCTTCTACGTTACTTTGGGATAGATAATTGTAATTTTATTTATATTTGCATTCCGTATTGTATTTTTTTGCAACGTATTGTATATCTATTCACAGCATGATACCAAAGCATTTTTGCTTCGTTTGTCTAAAAATGTTTTATGTATAAAAAATACAATTAGATTCCACAGCATTTTATGTATATAGTATACATTATTTATCATTATTGACCCAATGAAGACGAATTAATTAACAATTAAAAATCCGTAATACTTGATACCCCTAACCTAACCAAGTATGACTTAAACTAAATTTCGTAGATTTATCCGACATATACTACAAATGCTCTTAACTATAGGAACAATAGAACTTTTCCCATAATCAGGCTTGTGCCGTAACCTTTCCACGTGGGAACGTCATCGTTAGGTTGGGGCTCCGCGTGCGTTATTAAGGGATCTTACATAAGACGATCTTTAGTATAGCAGTGTGTTTGATTGTTTAATGTTGTGTGCCGCTTTCCTTAGCTAATGTTATAGAGGGCTTCTTATTTCACTTTTTACACATGAATGTGCTTTATCACAATGTGCGACCACACCTCACCTCTATGCCACCACAGTAGCACTTGGGCAAACACTTGGACAGCATATACGACCTGCGGTGGTGGTGTGATCGTACGTTGTCAATTAGTGTTTTTTTATTATATTTTTAATGTTTTTATTTTTATGTATCTTTTGTTTTTTTTTTCTTTTCTTTTTGTTTATAGAAAAAAATCACCAAATTATAGCACGAGCTCTGAAGACACGAATAGCTCCGATTACTGAAGTGACTGCTAGTTGTAGTGTTTAAGTTATATGTATTGTATTATTTTTATTATTAAATAAGGCGTGCACTAGGCCAATATATTACTGATTTTTTTAATTACTCGACTGTGTGTTTCTTATTACATTCATGTATTCTTCCGAGTACTCTTTTTTTGAAAATATATGAATATATATGCCAATAATACTTTCAAGGCTCGTTCAGATTTTGTAGCCTGTTGTACGCACGTCTCGACGACTAATAATAAAATTTCCTATCGTTCAAAATTCGTTCTTTTATTGAATGAACGATGAACTTTTCCTTGTAAAGATGTACGTACCGCAGGTCACTTGAAAGGGTCGCTTTTTATTAGGAAATGGATATTTCACACAGTTTCTATGTGGTGTACATACATTAACTAATTGAACGATGTCAGGAGATCACAATTTGTGATACGCTTGATTGTCCAATTAACGATAGTTTTGTTTTCGATCACTGCTAACAAGGGTGTGCTACTTACTTAATGGTCGATTTTACGCTTCAAATTTGAAAACATAATTTTATGTTTTTTCTATATTACTGTTAAGCGCCTTACACACAATAATCCCTCTAGCTTCCCTGCCATATTGACACAATAGTGTTTTAAATTTTGTCTGTGCATGGAGGGCTGGATATAGCCGATTTTTTGAGACAAGTTTAGACGTAGAAAGTAAATAGGTTTTTTAATTCATTATACCTATTATAGTAATTTTTACATTTATGAATATAATTTAAGGGTATTTCTGGAAATAATACTAGATGAGGAATATGTACATTTTACCAGGTAAAAAAATTATGATTATAAAAAAAAGAGATCCTAATCTTCATAATATTATTATATTCTTTATATTGGAGGGAAAACGAAAAACGGGTAGTGCGTATAGGGCTTTACATATAAATAGTGCTTGTAAAGTTAGGAAATGTTACATGTACCTTTATAATTTTGTTCTGTTAATGGTTTCTTTTTTCTCCGTAGCGCACCCATTATAGACCTTACTTATTCGACAAACAGATACAAATATAGAAGAAGATGAATGAAATAAGAACATTCAAATGACCACATGAATGAATATCAAGTATCACTATATTTTGAAAATGTGTTCCAAGTGTAGAGTGTGGCTATGTTTGCTGTGGACATTATTTTAAGTGTGTGTGATTTTTTCTGTTTCAAAAATATTATTCCGTTTGTTATTCAAATTAAAGTCTACTGTACAAAAATGTTTTTTTTTTTTCGCTACTTGCATGGTAGTATTTTGGCCACCAGTGTTATATACGTACAGAAAGTTAAACGAATCTATCGACAATCACAATTTAAGATAAGAACGTTATTAGAAACAAATCAAATTCTAAATTCGAAATTTTGCTACCTATCGTTTATTTTATTGTTCCATGCTTATGAGCCTGTCGCACACTCGTTTACTTTCTTAATGTGTATATCCATAAAAATATATCCACTTCGTTCTAGTGTACAACGAATGATTTTTTTAATTTATGGCTAGATTGGCGTTGTAAATTTAAAAGGTAAGTGTCACATTTTATTATCAACTTTTTTTTCAACAATTTCAAAAATATATTATGGCAATGATTTCTGTATCAAAACACTTGAAGCATAATTGAATACAATTGATTTTAAATAAATAAGATTGGAAATCGAAAATATAAATTTTAATATTACACGAGATGAGATGCATACAACTCTTATATGGTGTCAAAATAATGTCATTGGCATTATTTTAATTTTTATAAATATGTCTGAAAAAATATACAGGTAGCAGTCGTCCAAGTCAGTTGAATGGGTTTATTGTTTCATAATGTCTTTAGGCAACTTTAGCGTGAGTAAAATTTCTATATCGTCATTGACGTCTTGATTTGACAGTTATAAATTGCATTATTATAACTAAACAATTCATTTTTTTACTGTTAATTTTATAAATTTCTCTTTTGAATGCCAGTATTTGTACATGAGTTTTTATGTTGTCCAATTTATATCTTATACAGTAACAAAACTCAACAATATTAACTCATTACATTTCATTGCAAATAATGTAGATTTTATTTCATCACCGCTCTGTACTACTCGGTAGTTTGCTTCCCTGGTAGAAAAATTTCGGACAAAACATTTTTTCAAACTTTTTTTAGAGAAGATAAGTTTTTAGTCTGAAATTTTTCTACCAGGGTTTGCATTTGCTCGGTATCAAAAATAACTTTGCAATCATATTTCAATCTATTTATCAAATATACATAAATAACACAAAAGATTGAGTTATCATTCGTGTAGAAGTTTTATCCTTGATAGTGTATTGCGCTTGAATAACTTCATTTGATTTAACTATCATAGCATGTTTGCATCTGTCCACTTCGGACTAACTAGCATACTAACAATAACCGCTCGCGCAGCGCACGGAAACGGCCCATCCCTTACCGAAGACCGACCCCCTCGACGCCCACCACCGCCAGCTACAGCAGCAGATCGTCCCAGCGCAGTTGGTCCAAGTCACCGAAGTCACTACTTGGACCCATTTGATATTCAATCGTTGACGATGTGGTCTCCCTACTCGACTAACATCATCAAAATATACCAAATGTACCTATATCTTTAAAGAGTAGCGTCATACACAAGTGTAGATAATACGCCATATTATTACAGTTCGTGTAACACCACGATCTGTTATTATGGCTCAATTCGTAACCATACTCTAGTCTTGTTTAAATTTTAATGTTTACTTGTATAAAATATAGTTACTTAAATTATCAACTGTTAACATCTAGTTATAAATCTTTATGCGGGCACGGTCGAGTAGGCGTCTAAAAATCCTATCGACTCATCTTTGATTAATTACTATTGACGTTTTCTAGTTTACTCATATTAAAGTGTTTGTCACAGAAAATGCAGCATCTTCAGCATTTCTGAAAAGCCTCTAAAATTGAATTCGACGGAACACTTGATCTATTCCCGAATTTAAATTTCCATAACATGATTACAATTGACGTGTTATGTAGTTTAAAATAAACTGCATATCGGTTTAATAGTCACCTATATCTCCTACGTAATCACAAACTGTCATAAAGATTTCGTTCGATGTGACACTAAACTCCGACGCGTCCGGTCTATAAACTGATTTGATGTGTCCGATCTAGTCTAGTCAGTCATGCTCTATGGTGTAAGCGTTTGTTATTCGAAATTTAAATTCAAATCTGCGAATTTTTTTTTTAACCAGTCACTGTTTTACTATTTAGTGTATTATGAGGAACGGAGGTGTTTGTTACTCTTCATATAGATTTTCATATTTGCTATTCTACTGTTTCTAAAATAATCTAAAAAAATACCTTTTGAGCATCTTCGCTATTTTTAATAAGTAGGTATTTAACAATAGATTAATAAGATCTAAGGAATTTCTAGTCATAAATACCTGAAACATACATCTTTTTTATTTACTTAAGTAGCTTTTTGAGAATTTTGTTGTATCACTTTCTTGTGTTCTTTTATTTTATTTTATATTATACTTTAGATTTTTTTATTCACCAAATCAGTATTATTTTGAAAGAAATTTTGTTGTAATAT
>DWEJ01002471.1:0-11432 GCA_018245835.1 Mysoria sejanus stolli | reverse complement strand
AAGTTATACCGATTCTTTTTTATAATATAAATGTAACTGTCGCGCATACTGAGCTGCTGATATTAAAGAGTGACAGCAGGTCTTGAGCACCTGAGTAGAATTATAATTCGAATAAGTTATTTATGAGATCGGTCATATTTTTGTGCTGCAATACAAAAAAAGCCTTCTACCAACTTTATAATAAATATACATAATTTTAAATTACCTGTTGTTCCAGTGGTTCACAAACCAGAGTATTGAGCCATGGATTGTGGGTATTCTATCCTATCCTTCATATTAATATTATAAACACGAAAGTTTATGAGTATGGATGGATGTTTGATACACTTTCACGTAAAAACTGCTGAATGGATTTTAATGAGACTTTACAATAATATAGCTTAGACATCAGAATAACACATAGGCTACAATTTATAAAGACATTCTGTGAATTGTCCAAAATATCAAGTACACGTAAGTAGAATATGCCGAGCTGGCGTCCGCGTTGCGCCCTTCGGCCCTCACCCCTAGCTCGCCTGCTCATTTTTTTGTCTAGGTATTTAGCAACATATAAGCTACGTTTCATCCTAGAATTCCCACGAGGTCGGTATTTACGCGGAAAAAACCGATTTCCACGCGGGCGAAGCTGCGAGCACATCTAGTATAGTTATATGCAGCTTTTATCAGCCGTCCGGTCACCAAAACACGCTCTCTTAATGCTTACTTTGGGATCAGACAGTCGCGTGTGGAAATGTCCTAAGGTAATATTATTGTACTATTAATATATCCATACTTTTTAATATTATACATTCGAAAGTAACTCTGTCTGTTTGTTACGCTTTCACGCTTAAACCACTGCACCAATTTTGATAAAATTTGGCATAAACATAGATCAGTTTCAGTAAGGACATAGGCTACTTTTTACTGCGGGAAAATATCTCATTCCCACGGGAAACAAAGTTAATCGAAAGAAAGCGTAGCGTACACGAAAATGTCGTATACTACTACAATTGTTGAAGGTAACCGAATGTGGCAAAATCAATAAGAATCTACTAGCACCACCTAGCGCTGTGACCTTTTGAATGTTACACCTAGAGAGTCAGTGGACGTCGACACGACGTCGCACGTTTAGTTTCGTATTATTCTTTAGGTTTAAGCTTATTTTAAGATGTAATTTAAAACATAGTCATAAGTTTATATAGGGTCGCTCATAGGCCCAAAGTAACTATCTGATGCGGACGAAGTCGCGGGTAAAAGCTAGCGGTATATAAAATAAAGCGTAGCTGAATGTTTCATCTGTCCCGTTTTTATCTGTTGCATAAACACACAAATATTTGAACGAACCATTATATTAAATTCGATAAAATCGTTAGTTTACATTCCAATTTCGTCATTTGACTCGAACAAACTATTTGTGATAACGGGGCAGTAATAACGAACTTTGTTACCAGTTACGTCTGATAATAAAACCATTATCTGACCCGCCGAGACTGTCGTTTTATAACGAACTTTCTCTCATTTGCATCTTACGTAACTGCAGTATATTCGTATTGAAAGTTATAGTCTTTTATTTCTCCCAACGAATACATTTCAATTTGTTGTGTAATGCATTTTTATGTCTTCTATGTACGAATATTTGTATAAATATATATCTGTCTTTATCTGTTTTTAATGTTATGTTAAACGTAATATCACGCTATAGTCCCCGATAAGGTAGACAGAGGAGTGCCGTAGGTAGGTACTCGTACATTCCCGCGTTTCACCAATTACGTCAATTAATAATGTTACGTGTTATACAGTATGTTTTTATTTTCCAACATTACATTTTTATGGTATTTTCGTATTGATGGGATCGGATTATTTATAATACATAGTTACTTTTGTGTGGGATCAACGAGCAAAAGTTAGTATTTTGTGGAGTTTACAATAAATAAATCTAGGTATACGATTATATATAGTGGTGTCATCGATAATAGTATCTTTGATTGAACAATTGGTTAAATCGCGTCAAATGGAATATTCTTAATGAGGACATTTTCAATATGAGTAGATTACAATATAACGGTGATGGACTAATGGGTGTTTATAACTTTTATATAACGAAAATGAAGTTAGACTCCGAGACACTACTCTTTGGAACATTCCACTCTTTGGCATTTTTCTAATTAAGAACAAAAATAGTTTCGTTCAGGTCAAGATGTTTTTGTGATTTATCACAATGCCATTGGAATAGAATTCTATTAGCTATATCTCTCGTCACCTCTCGTCTTATTGATTTGTATTATGCCTACAAAGCATTGAATTCAGTAATACTTTGGCCGAATATGTTCTTTAGAATATTTCAATGGTCGAATGAAGAAACTAATGGCAACATTAAGTAACATACTACTTATATCTATAATTTTATTAAGTGTATATATTGATCATATAACATCACGCCCATATTTCCCCGAAATGGTAGGCAGAAGACGTAGTAATCCCATTGTTCACCAAATATGTTATCGAATTGTATATATGTAGGTATTGAGCAGTCGTGTCCGCAACCATTAAACGTATCTGGTGAAACGTGGGAGTGTACTCCAACTCCTACCTCGTCAAGGGTTATAGGCGTGATGGTATGTAATAGTATATAATGTATTTGAGACTAAACTTCAAATACACACAAATCTATAGAAAAATACGTGCAAAACGGTTAAAATAGTATATTAAGTAAGTAGGTAAGTATATTGGAAGACCCCTCAATTGGCTCCATTACTTATGATTTGGCGAGTAGGTACGGACCTCGGGCTCGCTCACATCAAAAGATTGCTGTTTCCGTTCATTGAACAGACCCTTCAGCTGATCTTTATTCCGCTCTATATTATTCCTTATACGTAATGAGATTTGTCGCATGTAATATTCTGGTAAATAAAAGCCGACAACGACCAATATTGAGAATCTTTCCGAGTTATTAGTTGAGTTGTATGCTATTGGGACTTAGAAACGTGAATAATTATGGTTTACTATGATGTTGATCCATTGCTGTTTTTGCTAGGTTAAGATTTAAAAAATAACCCACATAGTCGTTGTAATACAAAAGACATTGCTAGTAGGTGTAATAAAATCTCACTGTGTTCAATGTGTATTTGAAGGTCACATGCATATGTATACATACAGCATCAAGTATATTAATTCCAGTCAATTAGTTGAACGGTTCCATAAAATTCCTATATCTTGGTGAAATGGAGCCCAACTATGTTCGATCCGGTGGAATGATTGTGTAAGGCAAGGTTTAGTACATTTAGGAAATAATTTGTGTCGGTCAATTCGTATTACACCGACGTTATTGAATGTGCTTTATCCTCGTCGATGTTTGCGTAAACATTGGCACTCCGAAGTGGGACGTAGAAAGTATTGTCAGCCATCGTCGAATAATATTCTTAATTTATAATAATAAAAATATTACTACAGGTGATATGCTTTTAGTTAATGTGGTTTCAATTGTGCCTCGTGCACCTTCTGATTATTCTAATACAATTTGCGGTAGACGAAATATTAATTATTAAATATTAGGTAGGCAAATATTATTTTTTGAATATCGAACGACTCACAAAGCAATGGGTACATTGCATTTATTATATTTTATAAACGGTTATTTACAAACGGTGGAAATTCAAATTTCATTCCAAATTCTTTTACAAGCTACCGTGTTACAAAATACCGTGTTACAAGGAGAACCGTGTTACAAAATGGAACAGCGCGAAGATAATTTTCGCAATGCGCATTTTGACGATTACAAATGTTCTCTCCGAAGCTTGGGATTGCTTCAATAAGCACCTAATGGTATTCCGAGTAATAAGCCCTTACAAGGTTACGTTGTAAACATATGAATGTAAATAAAAATAAATGTATGTGAATGAATATAAGTAAAAGTAAAACGTAATGATAATAGATTAATTATCATTCTAAATAACAGTTTTCCTCTTCGCCATTTATGGTATAATTTTGCTGACATTGTCATGCGATATTACTTCTTTTGTTTCGTTCATTTCGTTTGTACGTGACATTGTCTGCTGTCCCCAAAATAACTACACGGTTATACTTCGGGTCGTTTATAATTAGAAAAGTTAGCTTGTTACGGTCTCCTAATATTAAACTCAAACAGATCATTATACTTTCTCTCTGGACCGCCAATCTATTGCTGTGGGCGGGTGGTGTTGTTGTTTGAAGGTAATTTTCCTCTTCCCTTTTGTTTAACCTTTTCAGTAGGTAATAAAACAAGTAAATGTGTTTTAAACCCCTATTTCCTTCACTATATAACTTTATACATGGGTTCAAATGGGTCGTGTAGCTGCGATATGTTTACTTGTAATATGCTTACTTGTAAGACTGTTGACCATTTTGAACGATCGTCAATTTAATAATCCGTAAACACTAATTTATCGTTGTAAATTATTAGAAGCTTATAGATTTTTCACTTCGTAGAAAATAAAAATGAGCTTCCTACGAGATTTTGAATGAATTTTCGTCCAAGCTAATTATTTGTTAAGGTATAGGTATGTTCAGGATTTACTTCAGGGAGTTTATAGTGAGTACTTATTAAGTTCATTTGCAAAAAAAAACATCCTTTTAAAGAGGAAGTCTATGAAATATTACAAAGTAACTTACCATCGGGTTCGTCATCCGTCCTGTACTCCTGGAAGACGACGAAGTCTTGATTGGGAATCCTAGAAGCAACGTACATGTCTTCGGGGTCCACTGGTACCAAATCTGCCTGCCGTTGCTGAACATAATTGAGGCATTCCATCCTAAGAATAGTTAAACATAAATAATTATATTACATAAAGTACCTTTTCCATATATTTATAACATAACCGGCGACTATAGAGAGCATATAGTCAGTAAGTTCACTGTTTGCAAAACATTTAACGTTATTTTCAATTTGAAATAAAAAAAATACCATAACGACAAGACAATGCGAATGGAATCGTAATAATAGACCATAAAATATTCTTATTCTGCGATCTGTATTCGTCGGCTGTCGTACATACGTGCTCGGATTGGTAAATATTGTTCGTTGTTTTGCTTTTAAGAAATAGCTTGCTTTATTTTTAAATCTATTAAGTGTATCGCTTTGTCGGCTGCCAGTGTACCTATTTTGCTTTACGTCTTTGAACGTTCTGGTACCTTACTAATATTGTTAAAATATGAAAGATATATAAATGAATATAACTATTAATTAGTAATAGTTTATTTTGTAAAAATATAGAAGTTTTGGAAAATTTGCATCAATCCTTTTTGAAATTCGATAACAACTAAGAATTCGTTTTGACGGTTCATAAAAGTGTTATAATGACTCAAATCCTTTTAATGTAGTTTTGAGTCTGCGACATATGGTAAAACTTTGAAATAGATACCTATAGTACAATGATTGGGATTCTTTTAAAATATATCATAAATTTTCACGAGATTTTTTCTCGGAGTACATATTTTTTTTTTGCTTTTTAATAATTAAGGTTCAGTCTTTTAACAAATAAAATACTACAGCAGTAAGACTTGTTAGCACCGTTTATTGCTACATCTCAAGTAATATTCAACTTGTTTATATTTGAATATTAATTTCACGATTGTACGGCGTTGCCCTAACAATTTTCTGAATCATTCCGCTTTAATAATGAAAAGTATTTTTAGTGTATACTTTGTCATTTGAATCTACTGTAAATACTCGAAGAGCTGCCCATTTTTTATGACATTACTTCAAAATTTCTAAAGAGCGTTACGTTTAAAAATTCCATACAAATCTTTCCTAAAGGAATGAAAACCTATATAAATAATCTAGGAAACTATTACACCGTCACGTCATTTTTAATCTAGGCATAGCTGAATAGCTTCTCATATTCTATAGGACTTGAAATAGGCCCGCTAAAAGCGCGTCCAGTGTATATTATGCCCTAGAGAATGAATAACAAACAGAATAGACGGCGCGGTCTCATTCATTCGGTAAATCTCTAGTCACGAATATTTAAATACACGTGGCGACTCAGGTTGTGAGACGTTTTGATTTGATATTTTGAAGCGTTGGTGTAAAGCAAATCTCATGAATGTTTCTAAAGCCACAGCATCTCAGCAACAAAACAGTATGCAGAACAGTCGACGTCGAAAGGTCATTTGAGTCTACCCACATTTCAATTTCTAACAAGAGCGGAGACTTATCTGACACTAGTTGTGCCCGCGGCTTCGCCCGCGTGGAAATCAGTTTATACGTTTCCACAATCTGAAACAACTGCATGAAGGAAAATTCTTAAGCGATAATTTTCACCACACTGAATGTAAGTGAGTTATACGTATTTTTTATTTATTCACAATAACATTCAGTCTATACGCGGGCTTAATATTTATTGGCATCTCTACCAGTGAACCACTTCAAAAATAATATCACTAGATCACTCAGAATCATAAAAAAACAAAATGAAGTAATTCATTCTTGTATTTGTGTATCTGTGGTTTGTATATGCAATGTCCGACCTTTATTCAGTCATTGCCAACTTGCTTCGGGCCATTCTCCGTTTTATATTTCGTTCATTCAGGTTTCATAGCAAAAATCCGGCAAGACTGATGCTTTCAGCGGCTAAGAAATATTTTTAAGAGCGATTTTAATTTTTTTGCTATGACTTACAGATCATGGTTTGAAATTTTTGAAATAAATATAACAATAGGCTTACGAAAAAAATTCGCGCTTGTTTAATGATGACTGTCGTAGAGTTAATAAGGTACCTACGAGTACATATCTAAATGTAATACATCTGACGCGATGCATGTTTACATTACTTACAAAGAAAATTATTATAAAAAAAATACGTGCCAAAGGTTGATTGTAGCTTCGAATTATAATAAACATTTTTAAATCAGCAACATCTAAAAGCTGCTGCTTTCCGGCACACGTAAATGTGATCGTGATTAGTCATGGAATATATTATATACGTAATATATTTAATTATCTATTTATTTAATTTTTTTTTAACTTACATTGCTATATTAATTATGAGACGTCTGTAACTACAATTCAAAAATGATTTATTGTAGTATTATGGACATATTTCAAGTGTAATAATTTGATTCAATATTTGTAAATTGTATTATAGTTGCCATTTATATGATAACATAGCAATATTAACCTTATACCTAAACACTCTTTAAAGGCGGGTCCTTATGCAATTAAAAATGCTATAAATACATCATTTTTTACGCTATACATAAATTACAATAACATAAATTCTATTTGTGTGTTTCTTTAACATTTCAATGTAAATCAAACTATTTAATGACTTCTCTCACTGACAAAGGAAGACAAATCAAGTGGAATTGACATTTAGATTGTAATAAAAAAAGACTATTTATAGACAGGAAAGCGCGAACGATGTTCCAGTCGCTAAGTGCTTGGTTCAGGTTACGGGATTCATGAACTTGGAGACGACCCACTAATGGCATCGCTGTAATAGCGTTCCTCAAGTTACTTCATACATCAATATGTTGATATATCACACTGAGTATATACATTAGGTCCATTGTAGCGGCTCCATTAACAGCCCATTGTTGGCTCGCGTGTTTCATGTTACTAGAGTATCCTAGCCCAGTTTATTGAACCACCACCTAGTAAGGATTCAAAGGGACGTGCTACAGACGCGAAAAATATTTAAACAAAGTTTGATTAAAACTACATTTATAAAAATAAATCATTGTTAATATCTGACTATATTGAGCTTAACTGTTTAACGTAATTTATAAAATATGTGAATACTTTTCACTGTGGGTCATTGATAAAAGGAATGCAAATGCCCCTTGAAATGAAACTTTGTAACTGTAGGTCACTCATGTTGTGATTGACAGTAGCCAGCTCTGGTTATGTTTATACATCGTTTGTAATGTGTTGTTTCATTATTAAGTAGTGCACACTACTCGCTTACAAGAATCCCACATCATCCCACTACAGGTCATCCATGCGGTAACTGACTGAAGTCAATGTTGCTTACCTCTATTTTACATAGCTTGTTATATATTTTGACTTTAGTCAGTGTTTTAAACGACATCGCAATATATCTGTCATGTTCGTATTAAACTATGATTGTATTTCGACCCATCATGAAAAAAATAAATTTCTCTAAAACGATATATTAGATTGTTACTCAGTTCTTTTGATATATATGTAAGTTTGTTCTCCTAATCGTGCAAATCTGATTTTTACCTCGGAAACAGGTGTTGCTTTAAAAACGCGCGTAATTCATAAAACGAACATTTTAATGATCATAAAAAAAAAATAATTACCTATCTCTGGCCGATACACATTCCAAGATGGCTTTGCTTTTGGTTGGCACCTCCAACATTTCCTCGCATGCCTTTTGATAGTCGACTGGAACGCATATTTTGTCTAAAATATGTTAAAATATTACTTAGTGGATTTCTAAAAAGGTTACATAAAAATAAGGTTACATATAAAGGTTACATATAAAGGTTACATTTACTTTTAAATATTATGACACTTATTATATAAGTATCTTATAAAAACGTTATCTTAGGTCTAAAGATCAAATTATGTTGACTGTTTGTCCCAGAGTAGATTTGATAATTGTTTCTTATTCATCTTGTTGTAATTTACTTAATTTCGATATAAAAGATTCAAGTGTTAAATCCATAATTTTTTTATATTTTCAAAACATTGTTTATTTACCATATTATTCAACTAAAAATACAAAAAATTATTGTGTTCACTTTAAATGCAGCAACAATAAAGGGTAAAACAAAAACAGTTGTATATCAAAGAGCAAAATATATTAAACTGTGATATTGTCAACTTAAAAATAGAACGGACAAAAAATTCGCGAAAAGCATTTGTTCATAATTATATCTTCTGCAAATCCAATAATCTATCTGCAAATTTTAAATGCACTAATGACTGTAATTCACAAAATTAAAAGAATTAATAAACAAATATTATATGTGTAATATTTGTTTATTCTAATACGATACATTTTTAAGTTAATAACCAAGTATATTTAACATACATGTGGATTTACAGCTCACATTTACACTGGTCAGGGCCACGAGAACGAACAGATATATCAAAGTCATGGTCACACGGGCGACCAAGCGAACGTGTAAACACTACTGGACGACGTTACAATGAGTTCTTATATATATTCATGAGCTATCTTTGTTGTCATTATTCTTTATTACATACTACCTAGTATTATTATTATACCTACCTAGTATTTCATTAGTACTTAGCAGGGAAAATAGTACCAATAGGCGGTTTTAAATTTGGAACGTTACCGTATTTTGTTTTTTATGCGAAAATTAAACATAAAATAATGTTTAATACTAAAATCCTGGAACTTACTGGCTGTTAAGAAAAAATATTATGCATACTAATTAAATATTTTAATAACATGAGAATTATGTTATATTTTAAAAATTCTTTATTTGCTATTAAAATATAAATAACTATTGCGTATATTAATTTGATAACACATTAAAAAAACAATTGCTGTCTGGGACGTGGCCATTGCTTTTCTTTTGAAAAGTTAAAAAAGTATAACGCACAATAAAAATACTCTTGAAACATAAAAACAACTTGTATTTTTTTAGGTTATCTAGTGTTTAACGGAGTAATGAAAATATGGACTGGATACATTGTAATAATTGCTTTATTCAGTTAGAATCTGGAACAACTCTCCACTTGACATCATGCGGTCATATGTATTGCAACAATTGTTTGACCGGCGGTATGTATCTCATTAACAAAACTTTAAATTGCACTTTAAAGATTCGACATGAAAAATCATAATATTATTATTGTTCAGAGGGAAAAGAAAGTACGTGTCTCATCTGCCGAGCACCTTGTTCTATTATGAAACTAGTTCCTGATGTAAGTAAAGAACGGTTTAGTTGATATGATCTTTGGTTAAATAATGTTTATGCTGTTTTAATATTTTTGATCAATTGCAGATGAACCCTGATATCCAAGATTATTTCACGGATCCCGAGGAATTAATTAAAAAGTCCTGCGAAGTTTTACAGTTCCAGAGGCAGCACAGGCGGCGCTTATTGTCTTATTTATTGCAGTCGGTAAATATAATAGATCATTCGTTCATTTTCATTTAAATTTATGATCGTGAAGGTTCAAATTTATCATGGCAGAGATTTAAATTAATTAATTCCGTTTAGATTTAATCATTTTAATTTAATATTAAACATGCACGTAATTCATTTGAAATTTGAATAGGGCATCATACAAATTACTTAAGTGACATAAATTTATTATTTTCTAAAGTAAAGCAAAGTGATATATTTATAAATAAGTTACCAAAGCTCTTTTGAACTTACATAATTTATGCTTGTCATTAGCGTGTAATGAGTGAGGGCACACTCAGGGTTTGAAGCAGGGATGTTAAGGAGCTCCGTAACCGTAACCGAAACTATAGGATATCCGATTTAAAAATATATCCGTAACCGTAACCGAATCCGATATAAAAGTTTTAGTTAATTTCGGATAATGGCAAAGTCTAAATGAGACACTTTTTATATGATAAGTATCAATATCCATAACCGAAACTATCCGAAACTATCGGATAATCCGAAATAATTTCATATACGTAGCCGTATCCGTATCCCAATCCGATATCAGAATTATTCCTATATCCGTATCCAATACTTATCCGAAATTTCATATCCATAACATCCCTAGTACATAACAATAATTATAAAACAAAATTTGTGCTTTGGAACGTACATACAAAAGCGGTGGTACGAATATTTTTTAAATTAATTTTCCCAATTTACAATACAAAGATGTAGCTCCATACAAAGCATTATTGGGATATGCTTTGATTCGAACACGGTATCTACTAAATTGTTGGACCTACAAAGAGTTTTAAAGGCCAGGTGATTCCAATTTGTATCTTTCTCTAATTATCTCCTAACATTTATAACTGACAATAAGGTGATCGACGGAGAGTTTGTATGTCTCGTTTGTTTGTTGTTCGAAAGTTTGTATATCTGACATGAATCCTCTCCGTCGCTGTCTCCTGGGTCACGTATTACTTGTTATCTTTGAAGTGATTAAAAAGCTCGCAACACAAACCACAGTTGCGGCGGTTTTGAGTTCCGAGGAGCGACGTTGATAACTACGCGACGTGACTAAGATACCGCGATCAGATTACGGAGCACTGCCTAGGCGGGTGTAGGTACCAGTGCAATCTTTAGGAGGGTGCCCTCCTTCATTTTCTGTGTTGACAATTTAATTCCAGTGTTTAGTGACTGATAACTGAACTCAGTTTGGGAGCAAGAATTTTTATAAAAGTTTATAAAATTTAAATGTTTTTTTTTTGTTTTTTTTTTATTTTCACGCCTGTAATCCCCGAAGAGGTAGGCAGAGGAATGCAGAACACTCCCACGTTTCACCGCATACCTTTTTACGT
>DWEJ01002470.1:0-11433 GCA_018245835.1 Mysoria sejanus stolli | reverse complement strand
ATTTTTCATTGATACAAATGATAAACTTTCACAATTTATTTTCGATTATAAATTATACTACGTAACTATTTAAGGCTCTTTATACACTATGTATACTACTGAACGGATAAAAATGAAAACTTCCTGAGAGATTTACCATATATATTATATATATTGTATATACAATAGGTAGATTGCTCTCGATGGGTAATCACGCTTGCAAAATATACGTTTCTTGGGTAATTTCATAGGTATGTTCTATTGAATCTGCTATTCACTCGGTGTAGATTCTTTGAAAAAATATTCTCTATATAGATATTGTGTTATAAACCTAAAATTCAGACTCTTAATAACCGGAATAACAAATAATAGTTATACCACAACTGAACCAATTACGACAGTGTGAAATGACTCTTATATCCGAGATTGACTCTATTGTACTACATCAATTGGAAAGGTTTATTTGCATTTATTTTGAGTTTAAATAAATGGAAAGCAATGAGTATACGAATCCACTGCTCTGATTGTATTGTTGATACGATCTGGTTAAGAAAGTTTTTGTTAAAGGTCTGCATTAAAATAACCACTCTCACAAGTAATTATATCTAACCTATTAAGAGTTATCGCAATTAATACTATTTACAAAACGAAGAACGAAACTTTCTATACTTGAATGTTCTCCAAGTTGTGATTTAAATAACGATTACGTTTAAATTCTTCTTATTTGCAATTACATAATTATTATTAATGATTTGTTAAGTTATTAGATAAAATAATTAGATAAATATTCATTTACAACACTTGGTTATTACTGAGTCAAGTTAATTATTTAATGCTGATAAATTTGCATATTAATTCAACCTACTTGTTTGACTCGAACAGATTTTATTTCTGCATGACTTGGTTATGTAATTTCTATACAACGTAGACATTAAACTGACGTCACTTGTCGCCAATAATTTCACGTCGTCATGACTCGTAGTCATAATATGTCATATTTTGGACTCTAATAACACTGCGTTCTATTCTGAATCAAATTTAGTACCACCAACGTAAGACGTAAAAATTACCACGTAAGTAAATCTCCTTTGTAAGTAAAATGTATAATCAGTTTAGTATAGACTACATCGCAGTGATAAAGTTATATTAGACGTTTCATGGTAGATGAAAAAAATTGTATATTTCTGAATAATTATGTGCTGACATTAATGAAGTTTAAAACATAACATCACGCCTGTAATCTCCGAAAAGATAGGCAATAGACTCCAACGTCGCACCAGTTACGTTTACGTTGCACTACGGAATAAGACTCTGACCCCTACAAGAAATTTGAACCAGAAATTCTAAGTTAGCAAAATTCAATAGTGCTCGACTAGGAATCGAACCCAAGACCGATCGAACACACAGGTCATTAGTAAAAAAAATATTAATTTAACGATGTAATGTTTGTTGTACAACAGCTATAATTTAATAAAATAAAACAATATATTTGTTTTGGTTTTTAATACAAACCAATATATTGTTTTAATTCTTTCGTGATATAGTTATAACTATTTAACCAGATTAGTATATTCCGATAAACATATTACTATTTTTTTATTTTATTTTATTTTATTTTATACTATGTCCGTACCTCCGCACCCCCGCACCACACTCCAACAATCATTTCACTAAACTTAATCGAGTAATATAACTATATCACTAGACTTGTTTCATATTATAATTATATCCCGAGTAAGATAGTAATGAATCGCTTTCGTATAACTATGATCCGGCATATAATTATATTCCTAGGAATATAACTGCATATATTACGGCTATGTCTATCTTACTGCGTTATATACATAATTATAATTATATACACCTATTATAGGCTAGTCTATACTATTATATTTAATAATATAAAGCTGAAGAGTTTGTTTGATTGTTTGAACGCGCTAATCTCAGGAAATATTGGTCCGATTCGAAAAATTATTTCAGTGTTAGATAGCTTATTTATCGAGGAAGGCAAAAGGCTACATAATATAACGCTAAGATAAAAATAAAAAAATAAAAATATTGCGACAGCGGCAAAATTTAGAGCTTTCCTTGCGTGCGCTAAGTAAAGGGTGAAAATTAATCAAAAATCATGTATTGTTCCCCTACAAAATTGTTCCCCTCTAAAAGTTCTAAATAATAGGCCACGACAGAACATGTCTAGCTTTTAATGTTAACCCACTATAACCATTTTTATGGTTAACAAAATAGTTCTTAATTTATACATTTTTTGCGAAAGCGTCTTAATAAACCTTATCATTATCCAAATGAATAAGTTATTTATCACAGGCACTTATTTTTGAACATAATCGCCCTTGACAGTATTTAATTTCAACCAATATATAAAGATTTATTAAAGTTTTTAAAGTAATAAATAATGATACCACGCGCGCACGGTGTGGGCGTACAGTGTACGGCGACTGTCGATAGCTGCTGTTTTACGTAAAATCTGATTTCCACGCGGTCGAAGCCGCGGGCACAGCTAGTAATTTATATAGCGGCATATATTTTATAATTGTTATTCGAAAGAATGTAATTTTTATTATTTCCAAGCATGCAGTGACACTAATGTATTAAAAGAAACTTTTTCGTCATAATATGTATTCACAAAATTGTGGTAGAGATAGTGTGTATGCAGGAAGTTCGCTGTATCAGATGTGGCATAAGTCTAGGGCTGCCAATTTATTGAAACCCCAAAGAAAGAGAAAACATCGTTTATAGCGTTGCGTTTGCTATTCGTCTGTATTTATCACTTCTTCAAAATTTTATTTACAATTAAGTGAATGTAATATGCACAGTAACACATTTTTTTAGTTAAAAGTAAACAGTTGTATAATTCACTTATATACATATGTTAAATATTTACATGTCGAATAGAAAATGATTTCAGGCGTTTCAAGCGATGATTCGATATCTTGTTGCTACAAAAATATATACACTAAAGGAATCACGAGCTCAGGCAATGAACTCGTTTACAAGTAACTTAACGTGCTTTGAAGAAATATATGTATGCTGTTTTTACTTACATAATTATCTGGTTTTATTGTACTATGCAATCTTAAACAATTTGGATAAGAAATGAATATTGTATTGCTATTATAAATGTGTCAAAGAAGAAATCTTTCATGTTTATCGAGTGTGATACTCGTGGTGTATTATCCTGCTATAATGGTGGCTCTGTAAGTTCGCTCCGCGTCGCCAGCGTTGGCCTCGTGGCTCGCTCGAGCCGGCAGCCAGCATTACGATAATATTCGAAGCAATTATACGCGTTATATATGGCTATAGTTATGTATAGTTATAGCCATGTATATATAGTTATAGCTATATGAATATAGCTGGAATACATATAAATTATACTATTTTCGCACGCCGAATGAGCTTATACTTATAAAGACTGGTGAATGAATGCAGCCGTATTTACATTGATGCGTTTACGCATATATTATTTTCTTGATACTTACATAGTTTAAGTTTTTTCTTATTTTTGTATTTGTAAAGCTATTTTTTACATCGTTTTCTACGTAACGGAGGAACGTTTCTCGCTTATATTACTTTTAATAGTTTTAGTAGACAATTGTCCAGAAAGTCCACTTTCAATATAGAACATTCGCAACACTCGTTCATAGCGTTTCTTGATATTATTTAATGATTATATTTTGAATAGCACTTAGCAAGTGAATAAAGAATGTTAAGAGGACTGACAAGGAATGTACATATAATCCTAAATTTCTCTTAACAGTTTTTATTATGTTTTATCTAATAATAATACTCTTTCGATCTGTAACTTCGGTGCCATTTATTACCTAACAAACACATATAAATAAATAAATAATTACTTGTAATTAGATTTTTTAAATGTAGGGTAAATCAGTTTGAATTTTTTTAATGTCTGAGTATTGGGTGCGGAATGTGTTATGTTTTTGAAGATAAACTCTTTGAGACTGTGGGCTTTAATCCTGCACGCTGGTTTGTAATGCACTAGTTCATTGAGAATAAGCACATCTCAGATACAAGGCATTTCAAATTAATTTCACCATAATGCATCCTAACCCAATAGCAAAGACTATTGAATATTATATCTACACGTGGGTCGGTTACATCCAGATATTCATATCAATATTTTAAAACTAATAACAAAATACTATAAAATCTATTGCAGTATTGTAGAGTAGGTGTGCACACACGATCGATCTCATTTTCATCACATTCTTACATGAAACTACTACGAAGTGTATTAGGGGAATCAATGGCCACTGATATCTGATATACATGTACTAACGTTTAATTTTATAGGCGAATATTTTTTAGGTTAAGATAAAAAATCACTGCCCGTGTGCAAGTGTTTAAAGAGAATAAAAATGAAGTTTTACCGTTTTCTAGAACAGGTGCATTGTAAAGCAAATGTTACTATTGACATATAAAAATGATCATGTTTCTCTTGACAAGGTAGAATATTATACGGTTTTGTATGTTATAATTTGACTGATTTTGAATTTTCACAACAAAAAAACAACTTAACACCTTAGCTGCTATTTTGGTCACCAATGATTGAACTTGGTATATGTTTGGGCAAGCCAGCTAACTGAAAAACTTGAGGTATAAAATTTAAGTGCATTTAGGGTGTGATTCGGAACATTCAGCTTATTTCTTTTTATTGAAATCGATTGTCATGACTCCTGTCTAACTACATGCACGTTGTCCATGTATACCTACGCGTGACCTACAAGGTGGATCTAGTGTAGAGCCAGATTAGATTTAATCTAATCATTTGATACAGACACGATGGATGATATTACAATCTTACTTAATATCATCAATGTGTGCATTCTATTGAACAGAGAAAAGATATTTGAGAAATTTGGCTAACTACGGTTCTCTAGAATGTTCCTATAAGCATGGAATAACTCTTGTTAAGGGTAAGCTTCTGCCTTACTCTTAACTATTCTTATTTTGTAACAAGTTTGGTGTTTAACAATTGAACAATCAAAAGGGTTGATGGTGATGATTGTACCGAGATAAGTGCCTCCCCATTACATTTAAAAAACATGTATTGTTATAACCATTGTTTTACAATTGTATTAAATCTAATAGTGGCCCTACGCTATTGACTGTTTGAAAGTTATTTATATGTTTAAATTTCGTTCTAATCACATCATCATTAAAACAAACCTTATTATATAAGGGCTTTCAAATTTTATGAACACCTAACTGTTATAGTTAGATGTGTTTTAAGGTTTTATTCTAATCACAACCATATGTCTATATTTGTATTTAACGTCAGACTCAGCTTTTCAATTTAATGAACATTTCATTAGCATTAAATTTAAACGTACCCACCTTTTTTTGTAACTTAAATTATTATATTTTGTATTATACGGGAAAATGTTAGGGTAGAGCGACATGTTGTATCGTTTTGTTTAAAGGTATTTCTTACATTGATATATTCATTACAAATCTTTTTATATGATTTTATACGCCGTGTCTTAAAATCTTGCTACTAGAATAAATGGTAACTTGATAATAATAATTATGAGCGTGATTTAGACTACGCAGACTGGGCAGTTTAAACATCTGCTTATATTAAATGTAAGAAGCTTCCTTTTGTCTAACGTGTGTACCTTTTTTTCATCTAATATCCCATAAATGTATATTAGAAATAATTTAAAATATCACTGATTTACACTAAATTTATTCGTTTATGCGTTGAATTATTTTTAAAACCTGTTAAACTTAATTTACATTATGTACCCTTTAAAGATTTCTCCTACCCCATCGGCTTCACCCCTAAAGGTATATATGTGATAAAGGATTGAATTACGAACAACTTGGTTACGCTCATATTTATAAAATTTTCGCTACGTCAAGCACAATCACCTTTGATAACTTACGTACTCATCTTGTATTAGCTTGTAAGTTGTAAATGTTAACATAATCGTATAACATATATATTAAGTATATAAGTTCTTCAGTACTTAAAAACACCCGGAGGAATGATAAGAGCCATATTTTAAACTAAATAATACTACATTAAGATTGTTTTACTTATCAATACTAAGTTGTAAATATTATTGTACGTTCGTGAAATAAATACATTTTAATGCAGAACACTATTGTTTTATTTGTATGTCCTTACGCTCACATAACTAGAGGGTCAGTTCGAAGGTGTTGACAGAGGAGTTCAGTACACTCCCGTGATTTACTATTTATGTTATGCTAGAAATTATCGCGAATTCGCCCGCGTGGAAATCATTGTGTCAAATAGTTTTTCCCGCGTTAATACCGACCTCGTGGGAATTATAGGATAAAAACGTATCTTAAATGTTGATCCACCGAGAAAAGCACAAAATCCTACTTGTACTTGATAGTTTGGACAATTCACAGAATATCTTTATAAATTGTAGCCTATGTGTTATTCTGATCTAAAAGCTATATTACTGTAAAGTTTCATTAAAATCCATTAAGTAGTTTTTACGTGAAAGAGTACCAAACATGCATCCATACTTGGAAACTTTCGCGTTTATGATATTAATAGGATGACCCACAATGGACAATGGGATGAGCCTATTACACTATTATTATATTTATCGAGCACAATTACAGACTCCGGTTTACTAGTGGGAATTTTATGTCAGAAAAACCCAATAATAATAAGAGCAAAGTGATCAAAAGGATTTTCTAGGGAACCCAACCCAGTCACTTGCGAAGGTTCTCAAACATTTAATTTCACGTTTCCGCCAGCTTGTTAGCACAGGGAGACTTCGTAACATTTTAATTTACATAAAATAAAATTGTAACACTTTCCTACGATATGTACTTTTAATTTATTATGTGTACTTTTAATTTATTATGATAAACTTAAACAGGGCACCTAGCATTCTAGCATATGTTACATTGTGTACACATTTATTATAACGTCATCTAGGTAGAAATCCCAGACTAACAAATATGTTTAACTATATATACCTGCAAATACATTTTTATCATAAATACATAGTAGTACATCACTGATGTAATAGAGGAATGTTTAATAACCGGCGTGCCTGTATGAAACTATGAACAAAGTAATGAATTGTAAAGCTAGAGATATTTCGCACTCGGTGTTCCCTGCTTACACCGTAAAAGACTTGTTATAATATTATTACATCCCTATGTAATAATATTATAACAGTACCAATACATATTTGTATAGGTACATGTAGCGAATTGTTGTTTTAGGTTTGTTTATTTGTATAAAATACAGCGTGAGGGAACAGTAAACGTTATGATTGCAGTTAAAAGTATAATTTTATGCATTAATATTCAAATTATGTTAGCTGTGCTATTGGAAATATCAAATTTTTGTCTAGCTTCTTAGTATTTAAGATGACATTTTACTAAGTTTACAAGGTCAAATTATTTGATTTTAAATAAATTTTTTATATAATTTTTCAATGAATGATTAGAATTGCACTTAATATTTTTGGGGGTTGAAGCGAATACTTGCGCCATCTGTTGGGATAAATGTAAGTATATTAAACTAAGGTATGATCTAAAAAAATCTATTTTAAATGATATATTTATTAGAGCATTACTTTGTTGTTCAAAACTATTTTGGTTTTGCAATTTTTCATGTAACTCACTTTCTACAGATTATTAAACATTTCGTTGGCAAATATTGATTTATTTTTATATCCCTATTGCGCATGTTCTAACCACTACAGTGGACGGGCTGTTGGGCTGTGAATACGCTACAATCATCTATAACATTTTATAAGCATTTAAGTATTAAATTAGATTTTAATAAATAATTTTCAAGTAGTATAAGTTGAAATTTATTCTTACTATCATTAGGGAGTAATAAAAAGTGTAAAAATGGGGAATATACAAGCAAATGAAAAACAAATGAAGGGTGGAAAATCACCTTCAAAAAGTAAACACTTTATGAGAAATCTAAACAGAAAAGGGCCCGGAAGGGAGAGCAAAAAACATTCGAGGAAAAAAAGCAACGTCAAACGTGAGACGCCCGATAGGGAATTCGATAAAACGCCAGATTCTGATAACAATGAATTGATCGAAGCATCCGATAACGATACGGTCGAGTGTGTGTTCAAAACATCGCTGCGAGGAGAGGGGCGCGCGGAGTCACCGAGTGTTCAGTCGGAGGTAACGGTGACCAGGTGCGAGCCGCAGGAGCTCTCGGAGCGGCGGTCACCGACCCGCGACCAGTCGCCCGCCGCCGCGCAGCCGTCGCTGGCGCAGGTCGCCTCGCCCGCCAACGACTCTACCTCCGAGTCAGTGTTCACGGATCCCCTCACACCGCTCGCCGTCGAGCTCAACCTGTGCTACTACTCCGCGGAGAGCGACAGCGCGCACGACGAGCCCCCGCGCGCCCTCACGCCGCCGGCGGCAGATGCGCCCGCGCGGACCGCGCCGCGCTCGCCCGCCGCTCGCGCGTCACTCACAGACATGCCGCACGATGACGCTACCTCATTGTTGTTGCTTCACACTACCGAGGAAAAACAATTAAAATCTGACATACTTGATGACAGTGACAGAGATGATAGAGAAAAGGGAATGGGAGCTATAATATCGAGATTGAAAGAAGAGCCTGTAGATCGCGCATCTCATGAATGTAATCATGAGTTCCTGGAAAACCGGTTAAAAGCGTGTCCAGGTCAAACTTCGTTTACTCTTTCGAGGCATCGAAAAGTCGAACTGCCTCCTGTTACTACTTGTGAACCATCTCTTGCTATACTTGACGGTAAGTCACGGAGATAGGCTTAGTTATACATAACTCTATGTACATATAACTAGTTATTCTAATTTATTTTTAATACTTATGCAAATTATACTGCAATTACGTACGCATAATCAATGAAACTAAAAGGGCATGATGAATGATGGATGAATAGAGTATCCTTGTAAAATATTTCTCTTCATTTAAAGCAAAGCCTTTATGTACCTATACCAAATGTGCATCAACAGAAATGAGCGCTTTACATAAAATTACAAGCATCTTAATTGTACGATGTCTAAGAATGTAGAAAATATGACAATTTCAAAAGTATTCGGTAGTCTTAGCGATAAAAAATAGATTGATAACATTTCATTTGGTACATTTGTAGCGTAGAGTTGCTGTCATAATCTTATAATATATTACCTTGTACAAAATGCGGAAAATGTGGATACTTTTGTTTGAAGAGTTGTTATATTTACACGCAACTACGAACTGCACTGCGCGAACAATCACATCAACCGCTGATTACAGCAGGAATACAATAACATTAGCTTGAAAACACACAATCTGTTGACTAGTGGGCATTAACGCCTATTCTTTGCATTTATCGTGATTTAAAAGTATTCTTTTACTGCTGTAAAAAGAATTTGAGAAATATTTCGTTAATTTTAAGTACTTACAATCGTTCATAATAATTACCTAGTTTTTTTCCGACTACGGTACTACTGTATTCATAGAAACTGGAAAAACTATATTTTTTTTAAGTTTTTCAAATATGATTCATGTAGTGTGCAGATAGATCAAACAAAAAAAACGAAAAAACGTTAAATGTAATCAGTAATTCATAACATATGGTTCATAAATAATTACTTTGTAAGCTTCATAATGTTTCAAAACAATCATTAAAAAACGACAACTGCTCACATATCATCAGCCTTTGTCGGTCTACTGCTGGACACTTGCCTCCCCTAACTAGTCTTATGCATGTTCATAGAGGCTCTGTGCCCATAATCCCCACGCTGAGCCATCCCACATGATGGCAGAGCGTAATTTCTCGCACGCTGCTGCTATGAAATATATTGATCATAATTTTACTCAACACTCAATTCGTCCTTAAAAATTGTTGAAAAGAAATCAACAATGTAACATGGTAAATTCGCGCTGTAATCTTTAAAAAGGTAGGCAGAGAAGTATAGAAGACTCACGTTTCACGAGTCACGTTTAAGAAATCTTTATACTTAATTCAGTCGAACTGTAAACTATTAATTAACCAAGGGAATAAACTGTTAAATTGTTATAGCATTATAATAGTCAAATTACTACATAGTATAAAACAAAGTTCCGCCGTCTGTGTGTGTTTGTCTGTATGCTTACATCTTTAAAATTACGCAACAGATTCTGATGGGGTTTTTTAATAGATAAAGTGATTCAAGAGGAAGGTTTATATGTATAATAACATCCATTAAATAGTAGAGAAATACTGTTATTTTTGAGATTTCTAATGTGATGTCGTTAATTATCAATATTTTTCCGCATACATTGCAAACACAGGCTGGATCCCTACGAGATTTATAAAAATAATGTACTAATTATTTGTACACATTGAAAAGGTCTACAGAAAACTCCGCGATGGTATATGTTTATCTCTTATGGATATCCCACAATAACATATTTTTTTCATTTACTTTTTACGACAAATACTGGCTAATTTTCGAAGCGATTTTAACCAATACAGCATTAATTCTTAACCAATTAAATAGCTTAAATACATTGTTGATTTAATATAGATCTATATGGTCCTTTACAGCACAAGATTTAAATAAATATTTTCGAAGATATTACAGATTTAAAGTTGCGGGACGTAGCGCTTACGGCGGTACTGGCCGGCCGGGGCGGCGGCAGCGTGCCTATAAAGAGCGCAAATTATTTTTTAAGTATTTTTAATTTAATTAAAATCGTTAAGTTGAGGTATTTCAGTTAAAAAAAAAGAACTGATTAGAATAGGTATCTTTTGTTTGCACCCGTGCGAAGCCGGGGCAGGTCACTAGTATTTAATAAAATTAGATTTTAATGGTTTTTGTATTTGCCTGTTTTATAGGTTTAAATGTCTAAAAATGTAGTTTTTATAGGTATTTCTGTATTGAAAAATTATGGGTTGTATCAAACATTTTCATTTCTCTGACATTCAGAATTGGACATTTTTATTTATTCGTCACCTAGATTGTTACTGTTATAACTAAACTTGTCTTAAATAAATTAAACACTACAAAGCATCTCAATAAATTACATATTTGTATCTGGTATATATTTTTATATAATTTAAACGAAGAAAAAATATTGTAATAATTACAAATACTCTTCAATTCTATTGAACATTGATGAAATCTTTAATAAAGTCAAGAAGATAATATTCGTATCATCACGCCTGTAATTCCTGAAGAGGTATGCAGTGGAATGTAGTACACTCCCACGTCTCTCCAGTTAGATTTCTGTCATAATGGAAAAGGCGGTGAGCCTATTGTTGTACACCGGGCATATTTTCCGACTCCTATCTGGTACTAGAAAGTCTAAAGAGTTTGCAGGAGGTGTCTCGTGCGCTTGTGCGTCTACCGCCGAAGCGTTCGATCGGCCCAGATGGCATCCCACCTTTTATTTTTAGAGACTGTCGTTTCGCATTAGAGGAACCTTTGCAACATATATTT
>DWEJ01002469.1:0-11433 GCA_018245835.1 Mysoria sejanus stolli | reverse complement strand
TAGGCAGAGAGCACTGAGTGCCAAATATCTCTATCCTTACAGACCTGCCGCGCCTCCTCCACATTCATAACTTTTTTTCATACTCTTTTCATACTTCTTTATTACAACTGAAACAAAACTAACGAAACCCTTCACGTAACATATGTTACTGCTAAAAGTATTTCATATTACACGGACGAGGTTGCGTGCATTCAAAATTGAAGCGAGATGTTGGTGGCGTGCATATAGGGAGATATTTCAGGACATCCCCACAGACGGTTATCCGATCGTGAACTAGACAGAGGTGGTGTAATGTTATCCAATACATACTTATAACCACACATTTATTTAGACATATCTTTATCAGAAAGATGAAGTATTTGTGCTCATCATACCAATTTTTGTTCTGGGCGGAAATCGAACCCACTCCCAGCTCGGCAGTTAGCTACAATAACTAATGGAATAATAAAGTGGTATTATGATAAAAAGTATGAGGGATGAAAACACTAACTAACTTATTGTAATTTATCACGAACAAAACTCTGGCAAATGTATTTATTTGTACATCATGACTAAATGAAACTAGCTTTTTACATCAACTGGAATTTATAGCAGATATAACATAACATTTTTGGAGTGTTCTGCATTCCTCTGCCTACCTCTTCAAGGATTACAGGCGTGAAGTTACGTTATATGACATAACAATACGCTAGCTAATTCCCCAAGGGGTAGGTAAATGACTGTGGAACACCTACTTACCTGATAAGTGTCTTAACATATCATACTTGTAGTTACAAAATCTAATATACGGGTGTATATGTATTAATGATTATAATGTAAATAATCTATTCGAGTGATCCGTTAGTTTAGTGTTTAGTGACTGTTGAGCGTGGGGTTGTGGGTTCGATTACCACAGACAAATATTTACGTGATAATATAAGCATATGTGCTGTTCAACAGCATTGTTACAAAACCGAACACCCTTCAACATTTATCATAATTATCATCATCATCATTATCATCATCATGATCATGATGATGATGATGATGATCATCATCATCATTATCATCATTATTATCATCACCATTATCATCACCATTAGCATCACCATTATCATCATCATTATCATCATAATTATCACCATCATTATCATCATCATTATCATCATCATTATCATCATCATTATCATCATCATTATCATTATCATTATCATCATCATTATCATCATCATTATCATCATCATTATCATCATCATTATCATCATCATTATCATCAACATCTTCCTCAATTCTTGTGTCATACCACATTTGAACGCGAGGGTCATTTCAGCACGTAAAGTGTTCAGGCCATACACTAATGTATGTTAAGCAAGCGCGCCTTGTGAAACACAGACATAGAGTTCGCATACCGTTGCAACTTAGAGAGGTATGTTTATAGAGTCATACGTAACAAGTTACTGAGCTCAGTCCAAGCTATCGGCTATTTAATGAGGTCAGTGTTTATGTAGCCGTTCATTAATACTGTACCTCCCCTGGGGTTGGTGCGAGCCGGCCGCGGATGTATTTACTATGTACGATTACATGTTTGTCAAAGGGCTATGTATAGCGACCATTGGAGCAAACAATTAAAAATCTATACATAATATACTGACAAAAGTAATTTAACATAAAATTTTCTATATTTTGTTATTTTTGCACGCGTTTGCAGAGAATGAGGTAAATGGTAAACATACTTCAGGTCTGTAAGGGTTGAGTTATTTGATACTCCAACCATCATACTGTATTATTCACAGGTTATAATTACAAATCAAGTTGCCAAAGTAATGAATAGAATTACTTAGTCGTGTATCAACGGGTCGCAACACTAAGTACACGCAACTTGAGCCCTTGATGAAAACTAAGCCCATGAGTAAGCATGTGTCTACGTACACAAATTAAATAATTATTTGAAGATTACAAACTATAGTGTTCTCGTTGGTGTGAAGGTGTTTGAGGTCTCTGAGGTTCAACTTGCATTTTTGCATGCTGACAGAAGATTCGATAGCAGCATTAGATCATAGAAAGTCTTCATTAAGATTTCCTAGTATAAATAGATATACTAGTATAAGTAGAAATATAAAAAACATTAATTTAAACGTTGGTCGTGCTGTTTGCAAGTGCGACTGCCGATCATGAGGTCCCGGGTTCGATTCCCGGGTCGAACACTACAAAATTTTCTAATTAAAATTTACTAATAGTGTTTCGGAGTGTGGATATGTGCCCGATGCATGGCAATAGGCTCACCACCTATTCCATAGTGGGACGTAAACTTAACCGGTGAAACGTAGGAATGTTCTGCATTCCTCTGCCTACCGCTTCGGGGATTACAGGCGTGAAGATACTTTTTTTTATTAATTAAAACCTAATAATGAAACAGTGATCGTCGAGAAAGGCACGTTGGTACTGTAGTGGTCATACTGTTAAACATTTCATGAAAGTTTCAGGTAAAGCCAAAGTTTCACCTTTGTCCTTCAATGTTTGTCAAACAACGCCCCAGCCAACTATACCAGAATCAGAATGAATACTTGTATATTAAAACATTCGAGTGAAATAATAATCCCAGTAGTAGTCTTGCTCAGCAGTCCTGCTTGCCACCAAAAAGGCGATAGTGTGTGTGTTCGCGAGTGTAGTGTGTGTGCACGTATGTAATGTAATTGCGTGCGTGTGTGTGTACGTATTTAATTACGCAAAAAATGTATCTTGACTGTCTTGTTGGTCGTGCTGGTCGCAAGTGCGACTGCCGATTGGAAGGTCCCGGGTTCGATTTACGGGTCGAACTCTACAAAATTCTCTAATTTAGATTTTCTAGTAGAAGTTCGGAGTGTGGATATGTGCCTGATACATGGCAATAGGCTCACAACCTATTCCATAGTGGGACGTAAACGTAATCAGTGAAACATGGGAATGTTCTGCATTTAAATGCGAAAGAAGCTAAATGGTGTTTAGTTTTATATTTTAAGAAAACTATAAACTTTTTATGTACCACTGTACGCTTTCCAAATAAAATAAAATAAAAAAATAAATAAAAATTATCGCCGTCAGAGGCGTCATAGAGGCAGAAGGTGGTGGTTAAACCCAATAGTAAAAAGACAATCAACACTTGATGCCCTCTGCACCGCCTGGCGCGAGATGGATTCGATTGTAAAGATCCGACAAAAAACCGAATCGACTGAACTTACACTGTGTAGACGCAAGTATTAGAAATACTATGTCGCTTAAACCGGATCTTACATTGTCGGTCCGCTTCAAGCCACCAAATACGATGTCAACTTGAGTAAGATTAGGGTTTTTTGCCGGATCTTAAAACCGAATGCTCGTGTGAACTCTAGCATTGAAATACTGTTGCCACTGATCCGAATCCCTGACCTCGACAAAGTAAGACACGACTCCGTGTAAACGAGGCGTTAGGTTTACGTCCCACTATGGTGTAGATTGTGAGTTATTGCTATACACCGGGCACATATCCATACTCCGAGACACTGTTGGAAAATCTAATTAGAAAGATCCAATAGTGCCCGACCCGGGTGTTGAACCCAGGACCTCCCAATCAGCAGTCGCGCTTGCAACTAACACGACCAATATAACATTCGTATTATTATATTTTTTCCCATATGTAGCCCGGCAACAAGCAAGCAAGCGACCTCTTAAGTGGTAACTGTAGCTTGCTAACAATTGCAACATCCAAAGAGGGCCCAATACATTTTGGACTTTGAAAGTTCTCTTTGCGTTTTCCTTGAAGAGCCCCATGTAATAGTATTCAAGGACTAAATCTGAAAGTAACACCAGATTTTATACGCTCGCGAATCTTAGATGTTTGTACACTGTATTGACACATCACACCATCGGCCTGTCTTAGTCTACTGCTGAATAATATACGTGCTTGTGCACTTTGATTGGGAAATTGAAATTATAAACCCCACACTGGGCGATCTTCGTCGAGTCAATAACTGAACTTAAGTGATCAGCCACCGTGGTGAAAGGATTAGTCGCTATGTCCAGGGATCGCCGGGCAGTGTATGTTTAATCTGGGCGATTTGAGAAATGCAGATCCGAAGCTTTATCGCACCGCCTACACTATTTCACTGTACACTTAAAATTCGTTCATAGCACATAGCAGCTTCTTCGACTTACTCAATCCACCGCTCGCTTTGGATAACTAAAATTTTCCAGCGCCTTTTGTGGGTGCCTTACTTTGGATAAATATTGATTGATTCCCTATTTCTAACGCGTCGTATCCCATTTCCGAACACAAACTCATGTTTACAATGAAATATTACGAGCTTAGTCAATTTCGATTTTATTAGACCAACGAATGTTACCAAAACCTTGGTTGACAATGATTGGTTTAGAGGAAGCGAGGTACTGTTGACAGTAGGTAATGTAAATGTTGGCACAGCGAACGATTCCCGGGCTACAGCGCACACCGAGGCACTTGTGTGTGGTGTGCGGCTCGTCCGCCGCGCTCTATTGCGCTCGTTGCGAGCTGACTCCGTACTGCGCCGCAGAATGCCAGCGCGCCGACTGGCTCAACCGCCACCGGGCCGTCTGCCACAACCTCGTGCGGTGAGTGGTTTATTCTTTTCAGCTCTTTTATGTTTCGATTTTATTGTTGGAAAGGGATCTTCTCTCCAAATAATAGTGTTGACTTAACTTTTACTTACTTACTGATTAGCTATTATTATTATATCATTGATTCTACGTTCAAAGTTCAAAGGTCTAGTTCGAATAGACAGAACAATAAGTGTCAATTACTTTCACCCTTATAGAAGACCCTACAAGCCGTAATCTTTAAGTTAGATGGCACAAAATAGATATCGCAACATGTGGTCAGGTGGCTACCAGGAGAATGGTATTGCAAATTATAGCTTGTCACGTTTTAATGACGAATTGAATAATCAGCTCTGGATTATCTGAACATGGCACTGAATGCCTATTATTTCGGTTCTTACAGACCTTACATTATCTGACCTTTGTAAATAAATCTTCGAAAATGTTAAAGAATAGCCACTGTCACCGTGTTTTTCTTACACTTAGAGGGGTCGATTAAGCCGATCCAGCGTATTAAACATTCCATAATAACTTATCGCTTCGCCATCTAGCGTAACCTGTTTAAGACTTGAATTTCTGAATCCGAATATTGGATAATAATGAATGTTTGTTTCACTTTGAAGCTTGTCCAACCCGCGCAAGGCGATGGAGAATACCCGTGAACCGGAGCCGAGGGTCTCGCGCAAGGCTGAGGATAGCGGTGACCCGGAACTGAGGTACGTGGTTATCAATAAAACTCTTGATTTTGTGTCAAATCAATCATAAATTGTCAGATGCTATTGATATAATATCCAGAACTTTATTTATTTAGCAATCAAAAAAACATTTTTAACAAATCGTTTTTGCTGAATTATTTTATATAGTTATATCATCTTCTTCTTCGAGTCGATAGCAGATCGTGATGAGCCATCTTAGTGTAAGTGATAGTGCCACTATAGTGCTACCACTTAGTGACAGTGCCACTATCATCTTTCACGGGATGTTGTTGACATAAATATTTGTATTACATAATCACTCTGTTTAATTTCACTGCTGGACATAGGCCGCCCCTAAGTGGATTTTGTCCAAAATCTCCAATTTGGGGATCGTGAGTGTTTAATAAATTATATATTAAATAAATTTATATGATTCACAGCGCCGCACCTGTGGCTCCTCTTCGTAAACCCCACTCTCCGGCCAATCACAGTGCCAAGCGTGAGCCGGTGCCGCAGCCAAAGCAGGTATCAGCATCTTCGACGGTTTTATCCTTTCCACTGTTGGGCACTGGACTCCTTTCAGACTGAGAAGGGTTCAGGCCATAGTTTGCACGTAATAAAACTTTTAGTAATAATAATAACTAATAACATTATGAATTGGTGATCGTCTTACAGAAAGTCGCGCAAGCGCTGAACAACGGTGACGGCAGGCCGACGCCAGGCCTCCGCGGGCACCGCAACAGCAGCGGCTCCAACAGGCAAGATATGAGACCCGTGAACGCTTCTAGAAAAGACGAGAACAAAACTGCCAATGGTTTGTATTTTCATAATGGTAATGATTTATTTGTCAGTAAGTAATACAAGTTGTTTCATTCATTACAGCGGTAATAGTACTCTAACAGTGCCAACTATGCCAAACAAATACTATTTCATTATTAAAATTTATAATATTAAAAATTAATTATTATATATATTTTTTATAATTCACTCATGGAATTGATTTCATGATTACCTCTGTAATTGTGTTTAAGCTTAGCTGATAAGAAAGGATAGCGACTAAAAAGATTCAAACGTCCCACGAACAGTCTCTAATACACCGCTGGAGTAACACGTAGAAATAACATTGTAGAAGCAACACGGACACAACAACACGGAAGGGGAATAAATAAATAAATAAAATGAAGCTATCTAGTTCTATATCTATAAAGCGCGGTCTACGTAAGAGTGGAAAGCTGAGCACGGTCAAACGATTTTTATAATTGTCGCGCGTCGACGGAGTTTCGAGGCAGACTGCCCGCTCGCTGCCGGGCGACGGCGTGTGCGCCGATCGCCGCCGCGATAAGCCGGTGGGACTCTCTAATATAAAAATGGAATTGCTCTGTCCGACCGTGTGTTGAGAATTATTGCAAAAGTAGCTCCGCTACATAAACGTTATCAATTAGTTTTGATAACCAGATCTGTCGACCGACTAGCGCATAATAGAGTAGACCGTGCCACAGAGCAGACGTATTTATACAAAACCGCGGTCATCGCTGTAGCAAATGATTTGATGGACTAATCGCCCGATTGGTTGACTTCTCAGTGTGAACGCGAATCCAAGTTTGCCTTTAAATCGCTACACGCACACAAAATGCTGCAATATTTACTTTCCTTCCCACATGAAAAATATAAATTTTAATGGAGGGGCGTTCATTTATAAACTGGAAAATCTCTACTTCGCTGACGGCGAGACATTCAACACCATGGGGCTGTGTCTCTATAAAACCAGCTCGGGTAAAGAGAAAGTCCTGGAGGTCCGCAATCCCTTCTGCACTCTAGTAGGTAGGTCCGATGCATCCATCGACTTGTGTGTGTCCAAAGCAACCATTTACATCATACTATCAGGCCGTTCACTACATTAGGGGTAACGGCACGGTACCGTCGTTCTCGGCGAGCAGGGCGTCCATGACCTCGTCGGGCTCCGGGCACGGGATCTCGTACGCGTGCACGTCGTTGGCCGTCGCGGGGTCCACTTTCACGTGGTCCTCCAGCACGCATCCTATGGCCGAGCCAGAGAGCAGCACTAACAGCAATCTGCAATTGGAACAGCAAGAAAAACCTTAAGCTTAATAATAATAATAGCATTGATAGACTAATAGTTTGAAACTCAGCCTCTCATTTGCTATAACGACGAAGGCAAGCATCGTGGGGAAATCTTTAAACCTTAGAGTTCTCAATCATGATCCAATGTAGCCAATGTGGCAGAACATGGCCTTGACCATTCTGATCGCGAGTAGACACTCGTGGAACGACAAAATGAGGGTTTCTACTGGCTTTCGGGTATAACGGACGTGATGTTATGTTTAAAATGATTAGAAGGATGACTCGCTTTAGGTCACGGTGGGTACATCAGCACTGAGCAAATACTTACGTATTGGGAGGTAGTCCGCACAGTTCTGACAACTTCTTCTTTAAGTCCAGGTAAGTGCCATCCGTGTTAATTTTCACGCCGTATTTTATAGGAACTGAACCGTCTAATAGTATCACTGAAATTTGCAATACAAAAATGTTTAGCATTAAAAGTGTGTGTATGCATTGAGAGGTAATTTGGCAGTAGAGAGATACAAATATTGAGGTTACGAAAATTATAATAAACAAATATGATGTCGTAAGTATGAAAGGTTCTATTGGAAATACATAAGTTAAAAAGTATATTCATACGCACCTTTCACCTCGGCGCGTAGCTCGCACTCCATGGGCAGCGGCAGCGACAGCATGTTGAAGGTGTCGAAGCGCACGGAGGAGTGTCCGCACACCGAGCAGCGCACCATGGACTTGAGCTGCCCGTAGAACAGCTCCGTCATGATGGACTTGTTGCGCGACGTCCACTGCGCCCACGCCTCCGCCGCCACCACCTGCGAGCGAGCGGCGTACAGCGCGGCGCGTACGTCGAGCGCGGCGACGAGCGCGGCAACGGCACTCTCCGTACCTCGTCCGGCCGGTCGTCCACCTCGCTGTCCGACGAGTCGTCGGCGTCTGCGTCTGCGTCGGCGGCGGCGGCCGGGGGCGTGGCCGGCGCCACCGGGGGCGTGGCGGGCGGCGTGGCGGGCGGCACGACGGCCCGGTTGAGGTCCTCGTGCAGCGCGTCGAGCAGCCAGGCCAGCAGCTCCTGCGCGTCGTGCTGCTGGCCGCCCGCCAGGCCGCGCGCGTGCCGCGCCACGCACCAGCGCACGCGCAGCGGCGCCACCGACCGCGCGGTCCCACTCCACACCTGCCTCACCACGCGTTTATGTATTCATACGTACCCCTCTACCTCACACTAAGAACTATCCGACATGTTTTCATCTGAATCGATCTATTACAACGTACCCTTAATACTATTATATCTTTATTAGTAAAGACTAAACATTTTCATCGATTTCTAATAAAATAATACCAATTGTAGTTGACCACGCAACACACATGATGCGTACCTCCTTGCACAGCTCTCCATACCGCACCGCGAGCGCCCCCCTCGTGCCCAGCGGGTTGCTCGTATTTACTTCATACAAATGCATCCCCGAGTTGAAATACTTCGTGAGTGGTCCTGTGTTCCATACCTGTCAATATATGGTTAACGATTAACAAACTAAAATAATTATCAATCTGTTTCTGTTTACTGCGGAACATAGGCCTCCAGTACAAATGGTTTGAGTTTTGCGACATATGTCACCAAATACCTGCTACTTCAGCTAATTAACCTTCTGGTCTACGTCAAAAACTTTGGTTCTTTATCGCATAAGATACTCGATAAGATACTCAGTCATATTCGAATAAGATACTCAGTCAATATGTATTTTTCTGAGAGCTTCACGTCACCAAATTATTTCTAATCTTCTGAAAAATTTGCCCAAAGTAGACCTTCTCACACTACTTGGACAACACAGAAGACACATTCATTAAATATTACTTAAAAATTTTAATATTAGCGTGGAAAATTTGTAAATATCAAGCAGGTCGTGTACTGACTGATGGGGAAGTTGGAAGCCGTCAAAAAAGAAGCAGTACACGTGAAAGAAGTACGGCAGGCCTGTAGTGATGGTGACATTTGACTATGTGTTAAGGTACCGGACGTGACGCAGGTAATGTAGGACCGAGTAGGACCGAGTAGGACTAAGGTACTGACACACTGCAGCGCGGCGTTCATGAAGCACGTGTTGCCTAGGTTGTGCAGCCCCGTGGCGCCGGGCAGCTCGGGCGCCGTGAGCGTGTCGCGCCGCGCCGCGCCGCGCGCGCCGCCGCTGCGCAATCACACGTCCAGTACGGTTACTGGGATTTGTTTTGTCTTATGCGTTTGTTTGATTTGTTATTAGTGCATTTATTTTTAGAATTCAAACATCCGAAACGGTGTAAGAATTATATAGTTCGAACTTTAGTCGTAACATTTCATTGAGAGTCTCCGAGTCTCGTATAAATGTTTTTATTTAAATGAAGTCTTCGGTAACGTCAGAGCTTTTTAAAATAAACTATAAAAAAACATTCAAATTGTGTTAAGATACACTACACGCCAATGACACAACGCACACTATATTATTATATTCTGACGCTGTACAACTTTAAAAACTAAAGTAATATATTCCTTTAACTCGCGAAACTTCCTAGAAGTTCACTTTCGAATCGAACCTGGGACCTCCCGATCGGCAGTCGCACTAGCAACCAACACGACCAACGAAGCAGTCAACTACTAAGTACTAAGTACAACATTATAGTACTAAGGGATTTTGAATGTACTACTACTACGTACGAACGTACTACGAACGATTACTACGGGTACATGACTACGAGTACTTAACGCTCACCCCAACGCCCCGATCTCCTCCGGCCACGTGAGGTCCGGGTTGCGCACCTCCAACAATATTTTCTGCCGCTTGTCCAGGTGCAGCGCCTGTAACGTGGGCCTCTCGTCATCCAGCAGTAGCGCTCCGCCGCTGCTCCCGAGCGACCAGAGCCGGACGTCCTCACGAGCGAGCCCTAGCGCCTGGCAGAGAAATTCCGTCACCTGAAGTGGAAAATCAATGAGTGAACACATTTTAGTTAAATACAAAAAAAAATATTGTGGTATTTTATTTACATCTAAATGATCCAACCTAATCATCCAACTGCTGGGTGTAATTGAAATTTTATAACAATTTTATTTTAATTTATCATCATACTTTACTTGTATATCCAAATTTTATCCAGTCGTGAACGCGTGGGAGAGTAACAATCATACACACCGATTTTCACATTTATTTAGTTCAACATACAGAAGTTGTACTGGACGTACTGGTACACCTACTTGTAATGAGTTAAGTGTATATGTTTGTGTGTGTTTGTGTGTGTGTGCGCGTGTGTGTGCGTGTGCGTGTGTGGTAGCCATGACCTGTTTGACGGTGGCGAGGCGAGAGAAGGCCGCCGTGTAGGCCAGCTGCCGCTCGGGCGGCGCGGGCGCGGCGCCACCGTACAGCACCGCGCTCCCCGCGCCCCCCGCACCCGCCAGGCCCGCCGCGCCCGCCGCTGGCCCTGCGATGTAAACGTTGTACACTCTTAGTTTAGTGCATTATAGGTCTAATCAAGTCACTTTTTCTTTTATTTATTCAGGTACTTAAGTTGATTTATTTGATAAAATATTTATGAAAAACCCGTATATACAGACAGCACTCACTTTGCGTATTGGGCACGTGGCGTAGAATATTCAACTGCAGTGGATACAGTTCCAGTTCGACGTCAGAATTCGGCGGCCTTATTACCTTAAATCATACATTAATCAGTATGGAACATTCTAGAATATTACGATACAAAGTGGGCGGAACGCGGCGGCGCGGCGTACCTGGCGCGGCAGCGGGTCGGGCCCGCCGTACCACAGCGCCAGCGCGCGCCACAGCGCGTCCGGCAGCAGCTCGAAGTCGCGGCGCTGCGCCAGCGTCACGTCGCGCCGCAGGTGCCCGCCCTCGCCCGTCAGCGTGCGCACCTGTCACCACGCGCCAACGTCATCAGCCGACGTCCACCGCTGGACAAACACCTCCTTCGGAGGACGCCGGTCCAGCCGTACTACACATTGTACATTCTAACTAGGGATGTAATGGATATAAAATTTCGGATAAGGATGTAGGAATAATTATAATATCGGCTTCGGATACGGATACGGATATGAAATTATTTTGGATTATCCGAT
>DWEJ01002468.1:0-11433 GCA_018245835.1 Mysoria sejanus stolli | reverse complement strand
ATGATATGGGGGCAGGTACGATGGATATGGATACCCGGGGTATAGAAGACCTGTTTATGACGATCCGTACGACCGAGGAGTTAGCTATGATGAATACGGCGGTTATGGACCTGGTGTTGGCAGAGGACCCCATGACAGGTGAGTTTCATTAACTTTATAGTCAAGAACAAAAAATTATTTTATTCATATTCACAAGTCGTATTCTAATACTTGCCAGTGCGACTGCCCGTCCTGGGTTCAAATCCTAAGTCGGGCAGTAAAGGATTTTGTAATTTAGAATTTTTAGTAGTCTCATCATTTATTCCATAGTGGAACATAAACATAACTGGTGGAACGTGGGAGTGTATTACACTCCTCTGTCTACTTTTTCGAGGATTACAGGCGTTATATTACATTCATATTTGTTTTTTGATCAATCTTTAAAGTTACGATGAGTTAACAACACACATTTCAGGTGAATATTTATGTTTACGTTCAAAATATTCGAAACAAGTTCAATATCAGTATTTTTTCTGACCCGTTAAAAAGCCTATGAACACTGTTTTTGCTGAACTCATAGTTTTTCATAGAGCTAATTATAAATAAAATGAAACCTCCCGTGTCCTGCTTTCGTATTCGATCATTGTTATCCTCACATTCGTTATGACTTGTACAGTTACACATAAAATAAGGTCACTAAACAGCTTGACAAATACATCAATAGCGCTGACAATAATCGCTTTCACCAAATTACTATGTTTCCTATGTTCAATGACCACAATGATAATAATATGACGAATTGAACCAATCTAACATAACGGAATATTTGAAATACGGGAGGAATGGCGGCACTGATTTCCCGCCAACGCGGAACATTGTCTATTGTTAAAGTGATATTCGGTGTGAGTTCGTTAACAACATGCCTCAACAATAATAAAACGAAACAATTGTTTTGTTTAATATATGTATGGTTTTTGTCTATTAATTTAAAAAAAATACTTATAGTGTACACATGTTTTGTGACAGAGTCGAGGTCTTTTAGGTGCAGGACAAGAAATTATTATATTTAATTAAATTATATATTAACCAGTATTTAACAAACAATATTTAATTAAAAAATGTAATTAACAATTGCCTTTATGACAAATTCATTCACTTATCTTAACATTAAGGAAACATAAACGACATTTTTATGTAACCATAAACATTTTCCTTTTACCCCCACTAGTACATGTAGTAGTTACGAGGGAATTTTTAGCCTTTAAAGAATAAACGTCATTCATTAAAAAACAATAGCAACACCTAATAAATCTTCAACGGAATGCCAACAGTAATTCCATACGATTATCCAATTTGCAACAACATTCTTGTTTGGATAGTGTCATTAATCTATTGATGTGACAGTAGGTATTACGACCTACTATCAATTCAATTAACTTAAGAATCTGACTTAATTTTATGTATGATATCATTTAGTTACTGAAATACCTCTTAGCTTTGACGACCGATACCGAACTTTCAGTTAGGTGTACTATGGAACCACGATTATTACCATTAGTAGAATAATTGTGAAAGATCTATAAACATTTCCATTATATGAAGGGCAGGAAGAGCTATATGTAGGTACTGATTTTTGTCGTTATGACATGTAGTAGTTTTCATACAGGTGTCATGACATGTAGTAGTTTTCTCTTTATAAAAAAAAATTCTGATTAACAAAAGTGTCGATGAAGTAATATATTTTTTGAGTCGTAATTATATTCCCACTACGGATACCGCTTGTTATTTAGTATTTGTGCAACTAAATATGGGATGTTTTTTTTCTGAGATTATTTTTTAACATTCACTGCCCACGAATTAGACCGAATCGGACGGTTACTGAACTTTGGTTTAGCTGCTTAAATATTCTTCATGTAAGTACAACGACTGACAATTTTATAATTATTAGTAGTTATTTAAGATTTTTTGTTACGTTTAAATATTATAACCTAGTTTTAGGTTAGCATTAAAGATTTAATAACATAATATCACGCCTGTACTCCCCGAAGAGGTATGCCTGAGTGTAGTACACTCACACGTTTCGATAGTTACTTTTACGTCGCACTATAGAATAGGTGGTGTTGAGCTTATTGCCATATACCGGGCTGAAATCCAAACTCCAACCTTCTAGTAGTAGAAAATCTAAGTTACAAAATCCAATAGTGTTTGATACGGGATTTGACTAAACAAAAATAAAAAAAACGTAACATCACGCCTGTAATTTCCGAAGAAGTACACAGTAAAGTAAAGTAAAGAAAGAAGTAAAATTTAAATATATTAAACTCAAATCTAAGAAAATACGCTATTTTTGTTCTACGACAAAAAGTTTAAAATATGCATATACATAGTTTGTTACATAATGTAAATATTTATTAGTTTCAGACCTTGGGATGAAACGTACCGCGGTCAGGCTGGGTGGGACGCGGGCGGGCGCGGCTACTACTTCGCGTCAGGCCGCCCCGACGCCACCGCGGCCTGGTCCAGACCCGGCTATTCTCGGTACTACATTGCATTTTAAATATGCAACCTTCACTTGCGTCACAAGAGATGGCGCCACATGTACTGCAGTCATAGTTTTTGATCGAAATTTAAATTAACCGGCCGTCAAACTGTAGCTACTTTCCGCTTCCGTGCCAGTAGTAATAAAGGTGATCAAATTGACCAAATCAACAATGATTAAACCGGCTAGCTAAGGCGGGAGACTAATTAATTTTCAGTTAAAATCGTTCATTTTCCAATAGCTAAGATTTATGCTATCTATGTCTAATAGCGAAAGTTTAAGATGAATTTCAATCTTACATTAACTTCAGTTAATGTCAAAGAAACAAAAAATTCAACTATATGCCGTCACTTTCAGACCTGAACAAACAACGGGCAATTGGCAAAACATTGGGTACTCGGGCGGTTACTCCACTGGATACAGAGACCCGGTAGACTACCGCGGATCTCTCGGCTTCTCGGATGGTGGATACCGGCAGGAGATAGCCACTGGGTACGGTCAGGCCAGCGGATGGCGCAACGTGGAAAGACGGCCTTATTACCAGAGGTAATTTCCCTGGATAATCATTATATAATCAATATTTATAATAACAACATATTGTAAAGAACATTATAAAAAGAAAAAAAAAACAGATAAAAGAACTGTGAGTTTCTTGTCCTGTCTTCTAAGCATAAATCGCATACCGATCCCGTTATCGATCAAGAAAAAAATGTCTGATTATTTGTTATACGCAGTAAATATTAAATTATCAACTTAAGATAACTAACATGACTATTCTTAAATCTGCACTGCTTATTTTAATAACAATAATATTGGAAAAATTCAATCACCTTACAGAGATCCCGTGGATTTCGGAGGATCCGTTGGCTACTCGGGCGGGGGTTACGGACAGGATTTAGCTTCAGGGTACGGGCAGGGCAGCGGCTGGCGCAACGTGGGCGAACGACGGCCTTATAGAGACCAAAGGTAATAGACAATTTAAAAGTTTGTTCGAAGTTTCCATGTGGTATAGAGTTGGTTTGTGTGTTATAGCAATTTAATCATGGTTGCATGATTAAATTTAAAAGGCTCCTTGCCTTTTGTTTATCTCTAGACGAATAGGCATAAAAAATATTAATATATCGTAATAAATAAACAAAATTTGATTTTATTACCATGATTGTTTAATTTTATTTTTAGTGGAGTCAGCCAGTTGGATAAAGGTATCCACAATCAGCCAACCCTCAACGACGTCCGTTACAATCAAAACCATCATTCCGGCTATGGGCAAGTAAACAGTCAGACCACCACCACACCGGCCACCAGCTACTTATACCAGAGAGAAGATGAAAAAATCACGAAAACAGCCAGTGAAGATACCACGCAACGGCCATCTTGAATTCTGTTTATAACTCAAAAATTTTATAGACTTGTATAATTGCCGTAACGAAATATTCAAAATATAATAAAACTGTGCGAATAAAAAATAAATGAGGCTAACGTAATATCAGGTGTTACGAATCTTAGTCGCCATCTTTTTATCTATACAATTATGTGTTCAACTTATGGGAACCAATGTGGTAGTAGTGTTTCTGGGTTAATTAAATTTTATGCTAAGTAATGGAAAAGTTAAGCTTCGATTTTGTCAAATGAAATTAAAAACGCATGTTTTATGCACCTACCTATAAATTTTGAGCACTTTTAATTTCAGATTGACGAACGCTAAGAGACTTTTAAAATGGTATTTTGGCTTGGGAAAAAATTGCAATCATAAACAGATGGCGCCGTTATCGCACGTTTGATCCTTCGAGTACGTATAACTTAGGTACCACAGCTGTAGGCGCTGTAGCTAAATTATGCTTTTTTGCCAGGACCTACGTAATACAATATTACTCTAAAATTATATTCTTTTTTATATTTTCTAACACACTTAAAGCCTTGGTAGTTAAAAGCATAAACGCGGCAATGATTTTTATTAAAATGAAATAAATTAATACTTACTTATAACGTTTGTCAATTATTTTCGAATCACCAAATACTCTTAGTACATGTATACCGTAGTTTATTAAAGTTCATTAAAATTAAGGTATCTTTCTCGACACATTGTACAAGAGTTTTTTGTAAACATAACTAAGTCAACGAGCACATATCTATGTTGTGGTTACGTTAAGTACTCCTATAAACGTGACGCTGCATACATTTACAACGATACAAGGTACTATGAGAGCATATTGAGACATCAAGTCTGAGTGCAACAGCCACTTTGAATTTCTGAGTAAGTGATACTTTAACTATATATAAATAGAGCTGACGAGTTGATTGCCTTGGTCGAGTGATTGCAAGCGCGACTGCCGATCGAGAGGTTTTGGGTTCAAATCCCCGGTCAGCTACTACTGGATTTTTTAACTTTTTTAACTTTCTTTAATGTTACATTCTTTACGTCTAAGCATGCTCTTTCAAGCGAGCGCTGTAAAGTCCACATAAATTAATGAAATTAAATAAATTTGTAATGAAAATGACTATAATAAGATCCAAGACTTCCCAACCAACAGATCGTAACATCAATAGCTTTGTTATATTCATGAAAATTTGTTTAAATTTATCATAATTATGCAATAAGTAACAATTTGTTATAATTTTGAATTTAAATTAAAACCCTTTAAAAGTTACAAAATAATTGAAATATTATAATAATTATAGATAACTAACGTTTTCCAATAATTTTGCAAATATTTTTTCTTTATTCTAACAGTGCCTGTAAATGACATATCTATTCGTTTTTTTGCTTCTGGTTTTGGACGAAGTCCTTTTAATTTCAATAGAAGCGTTGACTTTTCTATTAGATGAATGTACGAATGTACTCCTCGTTCAGGTGGCTAATTGGTTCATAAAAGGAAATTTTTATAGACTGATCAAAATATTAGTGGAAACATGAGTTACTTTCTGCTTGATGCTGTCATTCCATTAACATAGGCCGCCTTAAGGGGTTTTTGCCCAAAGTCTCCACGTTGGCCATGTGGATAAGCGCTGGTACCCATTGGCGGTTAGGGCGTTAGGCCGTACATAGACACCCTGTGCCATACTGCGCTCTGCCATCTGAATAACGAACAAACTTTGGTAACTGTTACTTAGGTAGCCGTAACTACAATTTAATACAACATACTACGCACAATTTATCAGAAGCACTCGGCATTTGACCAATCATAACTAAAACATAAGAACGAAGAAAATATAATTTAATCTGAAGTAATTACAGATATGATAAATCCATTATTATGCACGATATCAGATAAACGGCGCTCCATCGTCCACTTGGCCGCTATTCCTTGTAAGTTTTATCACGTAAACATTATATTTAATTAATGAGAAATTCTCTACTAAAAAGTGTACTCTTTTAAACTGAAATCCAAGTGAACGGTAAATGAATTACGAAGACGTGTCTTATAAAATTAATTTTGTTATATTGATATGTTTATTTCAATAATTTTGACTTTTTTTTCTTTTTCAATATTGAAAACATTCCTTATATCTTTTTATAATAAATTACGATTCTTTTTTTCCACTATTTCTTTAATTTCACTAAATAATATTTTTTGTTAGATTATGTGTTACTCTCTTAATTTACGTACTGTAGTTTAAAATTACATTTTTATAAATAACAAAGGGTTTATTTTCAATCCGTGTCAGATTCTGTGTACGGACATAAGTGTCGAACATGACGGAGCAAGATTCAGTGCAAGTGGCAGAAAATGCTGATCCTATACCCTCCATCGTGGTGGTCAATGGGGAGACTCAACCTCAAGAAGCTGCTCCGTTGGTGAACGGCGAAGTGGAACAGAACCAACAACAAACCCCGAGTAATAAGACGTAAGTAATTTTGAAATAGTTCGAAACTTGAAAATTTTTTGTACTTGACAATCTACGGTCATTATTATTGTTGTGTGCAAAAGATGAGTGTTAAAAAATTTCAGTGTTTTAAGAGAATAACTTCAACATTTAAATATATTGTCATGGCAACCAAAATTCTTAACAACGAATTACACAAAAAACCTTACGTATTTGTGGTTTGATTGTTATCAAAATGCCGAAAGAATATTGCAGAATAATAATGATAACTATGTCCAGTTTCAAGTTAATCACAGATAAAATATACGTATATCTTGTCACGTTATTGCAGGTTTATGTGATTAAGAACGAAATCTGCCAAAATATTAATTAATTATGAGGAATATCAATTAATAATTAAGTTGACATAATTGGTCAAGAAATTTAAGACGGTGATATTTTTTATCTAGCCATTTTGTTAGCACTTGAATTACATCAAAGAATATGTATCGTTGTTTAGCACTGTCTGTTGTTTTTAAACTAAATATGTATTTAAATCTTATATTAGGTTGTCAGATATATTCATTATTTAAAAATATATTAAAATAAATAATGAAGATGAAAAACTGGTCAAGCCGTCAAGTCAAGCCAAGTTACTTGGACTTTATATAAGCTCCTAAAAATTAAATGTTATTAGTTACAATGTTACTTTTATATGATACTAGCTGTGCCCGCGACTTCGTCCGTGTGGAATTTTTTATTTAGAAATCAATTAAGAAAACATAACAGTGTTTTTAATACAAATAACCTTTTTACTACCTAGCAGCTAGCGACACTGTCGCCCTCCCCCGCCTCACCGCGCCGTACATCTTAGCGTGATGTTTTATAGCCTATAGCCTTCCTCGAAAAATGAGCTATCTAACACTAAAACAATTTTTTAAACACGGACCAATATTTCCTGAGATTAGCGCGTTCAAACAATTAAACAAACTCTTCAGCTTTATATATTAGTATAGATTAGTATACTTCCTTTTTTGTGGGCAAAATAACATACCGTTCACGATAATTCGCCAATGTTTTCCAATTTGATTTGGTTCCTTCAGATTTAATTTAATCTGTCCATCGTTTTAACACTGTCGCTTTAATTATTATTGTTTTCAATTTCTTCATAAGCGACAAGGCATTCTATGAAGTGGTTTCCTTAACAAAATCTCCGTAACAAGACATACTCGTAGTATAGTACATAGAATGTAGATTTCAAATAAAATATGCAAATTGACTATGTGTTATACGAATATTTTTTTATTTATTATTGTCGACAAATTAACAAAGTAACGGTTGTATTAGAAGAAACAATTAATGACTCTAGAATAAGATATTTCCAAAGTGTTGCTGCCGAAATGTAATAAATGAATGAGATTAAATAGAAATATTCATTAGTATTAGAAAAAAAATATTTATAAAATTTTTCCTTAAAATTGCTTCACTATGCTTAAAAGTTCTCAAGGGGATCATTAACTTTTGTCTCTACAAAACAATTAGATTCTTATTACACTAACGATAAAATTGTACAGATTATGGTTTAATTTTCAGGAATATATATAACAAGGCGTACATTCTCATAATGCTCCTAATATATATATATCCTCATTATTTTCATAATGCTATTTTTACAGACTGGATTTTGTAAGGGTATGAGCTATTTATTTATTTCCGCGCAGCACAGTCGGCACAATATTTTTTTAAATTGCATGGACGGAATTACAAACATAAACGACAGAACCTACTAGTCACTTTGTTAATTTCACGATACAAAAATCGTACTTTTACGTTCTATGTATATACTATACACTGGAGTGTGGCCGTTCGTTAAACTCCTCTGCCTTCCTCTTCGAAGATTATAGGCGCGATGTTACATTACATACGGTACACGAGTGACACTATTACCTATAAACTCTAAGCCATTAAAAACCTCGCGATACACGTGATTATAAAAGATAAATCAGCATGTTTTATCGGTTTATTGAAGCATTTAGCTTAGGCAATATTAACACTAGCGGCACTTTCAACATCACTTTGGAATATTACAGTGTGTAGATACAACATTATTGCTGACGAAGGTACTCGACGGTATCAGGTATTTGGTATCGGGCGCGAATAAATTACAAGCATACTTTACTTACCTATCTGGCATAATGTTGGAAAAACCTCTCGCAAATGAATGCTTAGTAAAATTTGTACAAGGCAAGTATGGCGAATATTTTGGTATGTGGCGGGAGTATCTTTCGCCATTTTTATCCTTAGTCTCGACCGACCATAAACAACTTGTCATACATAACGTGTATCATTTAGACTTTGCCATTATCCGAAATTATCTGAAACTTTTATATAGGATTCGGTTACGGTGATATCCGATAGTTTCCGTTACGGAAACGGAGCTCCTTAACATCCCTAGTCTGTATATGTGCCTGGTGCATGGCAATAGACTCATCACCTATACCATAGTGGGACGTAAACGTAACTGGTGAAACGTGGGAGTGTTATGACACCTAACAACATAATAAAAAGGGAAAAAAACTTTTTTAATGCGAACCTGTCATGATTTGCAAATGACGGTACAATTTTTAATGTAAATGTACACGATAAATGAAAATGTTAAATATTTCTTGCTTGTTTATTAATTATTGTATCAATAGTATCTTACAAGCAAGGAAAAATATATGGCAACATGTATACATGCGACTAACAATAGACAATACGCGGGAAATTACATATTTGTGTACATCACAAGGCAGAACTAAGTAAACCTTTCCATTTACATGGCTAACTATAAACTATTCAGCAATTTATATTGACTTGAAGAAATAACGATTGATCAAATAAATTTATTTTGTGTTATATTTTACGCAGACCGAAGGCCTCAAGCGTTCAAATCTGTATAAATTTTATAACATCTTACTACAACGTCCTAATCGTTACTCAGACCTTGAATCGAGTAAATTAGGTACTAAGGATTATCAAACACAATTATTTTATCACAGATAAAGCAATAAAGTGACCAAGATACCATTATCACCAACAATGTAATCTATCGAGTGTAATATTTTCATGCATATGTAGTATGATATTTACTTAAACATCAGTAATTTTAATAAGTATATAAAATTTTTTATGATTAATAAATATAAATTTTAAGGACAAAAAAATATCTAAACAGAAAAAAAACAATTTGTTATTCTCGTTATATTTTTATATTTCATTTGACTTTATATTGTTTGTTTTGTGTTTATTTGGAAATCCAAAACCTGCTTTTTATTACAAAAGTCACTATCTGCATATTGATTTATTATAATTTAATCGCAAGTATACGATTTTGTGAATTGGCGCGAATTGCTGTGTCAGGCGCTCGAACTAATCGTTTTACATTTTTAAATTCAGATAGCAACAACGATCAGACAGAAGTCACAAGTGATTGCGGTCACCCATATACAATCGCAACAATTTTCTTTTGTCAATTGGTTTGGTTATAGTAGGTAATACAATTTGGTTAACAATAAATACACTTCTTAGCAACTTATTGTCGTAGTACATCGTTCAATATGTACGAAGGTTTCCATTCATAGTAGGTACACATTTTCAAAGTTTAATATTAAAATTGAAGTTTACAATTCTTCAAAAATATTCTGAATATACTTTAATAGACTGCCTAGTTGGTCGAGTGGTTGCAAGTGAGACTGCTGATCGACAGGTCCTGGGTCCGATCCCTGGAGGGGACAATGATTATTGGGTTTTTCGACTGCTGAATCCTGGGAATGTACTACACTTTGGGCACTTACGGGTATTGTGTTACGTTTAAAACAAATATCTTTAAAAACATTGAACACAAATGAAATAAATTATTTTATGAACATAAAATAAAGAAATTGTCATGAAAAGAGCAATTATGTTAAAATCAAAAAGTTTTTTATTATATATGTGGAAAAATATGAATAAGTTTAAAATTTATAAATGTATTGTATGGATTATGTTCGTCTAAGTTTACAAGTAAAGATGATTTAGATGACACTTTAATTAACTTTCGAATGGCATGTGGCATACGAGAATACGGTCACGATGGGAAAATCAAAATGGAAAGAGAATGGGGAAGATTATTGTACTTCTTTAAAATGTAGTAAGTAGTAGTAATTAATATTGAAAAAAAATTTATGGTATTAAACTGTCCCTTTTTAAAATTTTTTCTATGGCGTTTGAAGTCGACCAACACGCACTTGGCCAGCGTGACCTAATACTGAGAAGAAATTAAGTTATTTGAAGGCCATCTACGCAAACTTCAAAAATATAAATTACAAAAATCAATACATGAAATTTCTTTCATCGTTGACGTTCATACTGTCAAAATTTGACACATAATAGTCTGTGGTAAAACAGCACTGTATAGTGCTGTTTTACCACAGACTATTACTCTCTACAGAGATATACTCTGATATAAGTAACTTTTTTTTCAAATTTATAAATTCACTTTTTGATCGTTATTCATAGCAAGACAAACTAGTAACAGTTAAAGTATAAGCAGAAAGAAGCAATCTAAAATAAACTATTTATTTTAAATACTAAGTTCAATATACATTTCTAATACCTAACTATGATAAGATACAAATCGATATAATTATGTATTTTTAGGCGCCACAAAGAATGTCAGTTATATACACATAAGTTATAAAATTTAAGTATTTGTATATAATTAAATATACATACATGTATGTATGTATGATTACATAGTAAGATTACAGTATAATGGCAATAGTCTTACCACATATTCCATAAAGACACGTAAATGTAACGACGTAGCGACACATGACAGTGTACAACACTCTTCTGCCTACCTCCTCGCGGTTTACGAGCGTGTAATGTATAATCAATAGGTAAAAATTGATTACAGTGATTAGAGCGAGAATTTACTTTCTTTTATTGAAATTATCTGATCACAGAACGAAATAAAGTGAAGGAAGTTACATTGACGGGAACAAAAGAAGGATGACTGCCTCGTTGGTCGTGTGGTTGCAAGTGCGACTGCGGATCGGGAGGTCCTGGGTTCGATTCCCGGGTCGAAC
>DWEJ01002467.1:0-11433 GCA_018245835.1 Mysoria sejanus stolli | reverse complement strand
ATATATATGTATAAAATAAAACCAATGAACAGTGCATAATCTAAATTTCTAAATACAATAACTGGCAAACTTATTTATTAATTTATACACTAGCAACATCTTACGCAAACAAAACATACTTTAAAAAAACATCTATCGTGCAAAGACCAAGTCTTTATGGTGGCAGTTGTAATAATTGAAACTTTTATAGTTTCAAAATCTTTTATTTGATAATTGATTTACGAAACATCTATTTCCGAACATTTATTTACGCCATGTCTCACCATAGAAATATTATTATATTTTAGTTAGAGTAGGCGACCCATAAATGCCCTCGTGGAAAATTTTCGGACGTTTTTCAGAATAACTCTCAATTACACTTGTAAGTTTCTTGTAAGACTTTCTAAGTTTTTTTTTTAGAAAAAAATTCCGAATAATTTCCACTAGGGTGCGTATGTAAGTATCTCGTTGATGGAAAGATAACGAACTTAATGTTGTATATGTGTAATATGTAATGTTGTGTATGTGTAATGTTGTATATGTTGTATATATGTATATGTGTAATCATAGCATATGATATGCTTCTTCAGTAATTGAGACATAAAGTTGCTGACGGAAACAATGATTTAAATAGAGAAATGAGTACCAAATTCATTCTCTTTCTCACTCTATCAATGAGACGACTTTTTGTTTGGCTCGCCCACTCCTCGTTCATCAAACCTCTATGTGTCTCACTCATGTCGACATCACCAATGGAAACGGAAAAATTATCCCGGAAGCCAAATGTCTTCGCCTAACTGATAAGTTTTCACTTATATATATACCATAGATTTATCAAACAGAGACCAGTTATATATTTAATCTCTAATAGATCTAAAAATGATACCCTGTGTCTTTGGAAAATGCCATTATTCTCGCAAAGGTTTAATTTCATTTAAATTTCATGTCCAAGTCTAATATATTCCTTTGGCAACACTTTACATGCAAAAAGTCAGTACTGCAGTTAAGCGGCAAACAATCTACCAGTCAACACAAATGAAACACTGGGACATACATAAAATATATAATTAAACATTTGCTTAATTCCTGGCAACATTGACCAATATAACATACAAGTGAGACACAGCATTTACACATTCAAGTTCATTCAAATGTACAATTCAAATTCAAGGTACGATTCCATTACAAGCGCATACAATTCTAAACATACTCACCATTTCATTAAAAACCAAATTACTTTAAACCACGAGCAACAACCAAAACTAGTCTCTAGGCCACTACACTACCGTTCAAAGTCGTGAATGCGTTTAAACCTGGTCCTGGTCAAAGGCGATCTTGAAAACGTCGTCGTACTCGTTGACGAAGTGCACGTCGATGTGTTCCCTTATGAACGCCGGTAGATCGTCGAAGTCCCTCCTGTTCTCCTCCGGCAGAACCACGCAGTTAACGCCCACGCGTTTCGCCTGGAAGCCGATGACAGAAGCACGAAATAGGGTTATTTAAGTTACGAGTGCATTAGGGAGGAAATGAAACGTGTATCGACAGCCACAGTATAGTTATACGATACCAATATTAACCCCCAAAACAACTGTTCTGTTAGAAAGTTGTAGAACAATCAAACACAATACAAAGTATATTAAACAGTACGTGATTCGTCTTGAATTAAAATACCACAGTACCAAAGAAATGCACGTAACATCAGGGGACAGCCATCTCTGTTCATCTACTTATGAACCTGTATTGAATCCAGCTGTATTCAGCCGCCTTCGTAAAACTCCACAAGTTCTTATTGACAATATCATGCTGTGCATACAGCAATAATCTACTTACAGCAATAATCTTCTCCTTAATCCCCCCCACGGGCAGGACTCTGCCGGTCAAGGAGATCTCGCCCGTCATGGCGAGCTGCGCCCTGGTGGGCCTCTTGAGCGCCAGCGACAACAGCGCCGTCGTGATGGTGACGCCGGCGGAGGGGCCGTCCTTGGGGGTCGCGCCTTCGGGCACATGGAGGTGGAGGTGACTGCAACAACATACAATGCATTGAAAATTATATTTACAAACCTAACTGTGTTCCGAGGCTAGCCGAGTATTAATGTTAAATTCAACATGTTACATATTAACCATAGTTTTAAGTTATCCATGCCAATTTGTTTGTAGAATTCTAAAAATCTGTTTAATATTTAAGCAATAATAACTTATTTAATAACAATGATATTGCTGGAAATAACGTGTTTTTAATTTTAAAAGGATTGTTTGGTCAATCTGAATCAGGATATCTACAGCTAGACATACTTCAGGGAATACATACTTTCTTCATCCTAACACAGATGAATATAATATAAAATTATAATTGAGTAATAATCTCACCTAATGTTCAAGAATTTATTATCTGGGTAATGTGCCGTTAGATAGTTCCTGGCGACGGTGAGCGCTATCCGGGCAGACTCCTTCATCACGTCTCCGAGATGCCCGGTGAGCTCCAGCGAGCCCGACTGCGCCTTCTCGTCGCTGGACGTGTTGCGGAGCGCCGTCTCTATGTACAAAGTGCTGCCACCTAGCAATACCAGATTGATTGAAAAAAAAATTAAATGACATTTGCATGTGCATTCCCGTAAACAGACTAATAATAATACAGATTAATAATAAAAATAAAATAAAAATGTTTTCTCTGTAAGAATCCTGGCGTGCCAAGGAAATAATAAAGTTAATTAACTTTATCTTGTATTAATCTCATCCTACTTGCACAGAAACGTTGCATGAAGCGTTCTATTAGTGTTCTCTGAAATGATCTGTCCGATGTGCGTACCCATAGCGGTCCAGGCGAGCCCCATGACGACCCCCGGCGGGGTGATGTCGTACATGCGGTCGTGCTTGAAGGTGGGCTGCCCCACCAGCGACACCAGCTCGTCGCAGGTCACCTTCATGGCCTCCGCCTCCTGCTTCACTATTTTATACGCCACCTTCCTTGCGATCTGTTGACAACGAATGACACTCTAAAATATCCCCGAAGGATTTTGCTTCCACTCATTGAAATTAGAACGTTAGAGTTCCTTGTTCCATGGACTCTACTGACATAGTTAAAAACAAGTACAAAACAATCAAATTTTCAAAGAATAATTGATCATTCAAGAATTTGCAGGTCATGATTCTACGACAATATGTACTGCACAATGTACATTAGCATGTAGCAGGCACTAATCGAGACTCCAAGCCACTGCTAGAAATTATTTTAAATGATAGTAACACAACATTCATATACCTTTTATTATATTCATTAACCACAGTTTAATCCAATGCACAAATGTAGCTACTATTTAAAAATTAAAAGCATTGCTTAAACCAGTCTTATTTTCTGATAGGAAATACACACCATGAAAAAATGTACAAACGGTTTAATGTTAAATGATTATTTTACTCTAGCACCTTCTCAATGTGCTTCTGCAGGTTCCTCACGCCGCTCTCCCTGCAGTAAGACTTGATGAGCGTGTGCAGCGACTCCGGAGTCAGCTCCAGCTGCTCGCCGCTCAGGCCGCAGTTCTTCCTGGCCGCGGGCACCAGGTACTGCTGCGCGATCGCTAGCTTCTCCTCGGCCACGTAACCTGAATCATAAAATGCAATTATTTAAAAAAATTAAAAGGTTATTTGAATCTGTGTATTCTTTGTCTACTAGTAATACTAGTTATTAAAGTACACCCTTGTGCCTCTTAGTTAACGTTACAAAATAATAAATAAATAAACACTAAGCCCCATTAGACTTAGATGACTATCAGTGAGGATATCTCTCCTTGAAGAGGCAGCTCATCACCAACTTAGACATAATAAAGCTTATGTAATAGAATAAGCCTTAAATATCAAAAAACTCAAAGTCCCCACACAGTATCTAAAATTACGTAAATTTCTAGAATTACGTTCCTGGGTATGTATATGCTCACCAACCTGACATGTCGATTAGCTCCATCCGGTCCCGGAGAGGCTCGGGGATGAGCTCCACCACATTGGCGGTGCAGATGAACAGAACCTTGGACAGGTCCACCGGCACGTCCAGGTAGTGGTCGAGGAAGTTGGCGTTCTGCTCAGGGTCCAGCAGCTCCAGCAACGCCGACGACGGGTCGCCGTGGACACCTCTTAAATCGAAGGCCAAGAAAAATAAAGAAACAAAAAAGGAGTTTCAGGGGAAGAACACATTTTAGTATTAAATATAGAATTGTTGGAATCAAATATCTTTTGAAATAGGAAATATCTCTTAATAAAGGGAAAAAATACTGTTTTTTGGCAGCAGGTATCGCACCAAAAAACTGGTAACATTGATTGATTGATTCACCATTTCAGAACAAGACACTTACAAACTTACTTATAAACTATGACATACATAAGCAATTCCCAAGGAGAACGTAATTTAATCACTTCTAACTCCTCATTTCCCTAGTACATAAAGAAAACGACTCACTTGCCAATCTTATCCACCTCGTCGATGAGCACCAGCGGGTTCTCGGTGGCGGTCTTCTTGAGGCACTGCACGAGCTTGCCGGGCATGGCGCCCACGTACGTGCGCCGGTGGCCCTTGATCTCGGCCACGTCCGTCATGCCGCCCACCGAGAAGCGGAAGTACTGCCGGTTCAGCGCGCGCGCTATGGACCGGGCTGCAACCGAATATACGCCGTCATCATTATCATCGTATCACTCCACTATTAGACATAAGTCTCCTCTGAAACGAGGTATTTTGACCATAATTTGTCAGCTTCTGGCACTGCCTTTTCTGCTGTCATTCGGAGTTACTTTGTCAATTATACAGTACGTTTTTTATAATCCCTACCTATACTGGTCTTGCCGACACCAGGTGGTCCATGGAAGCATAAGATCTTGCCCTGTGTAGAGCCTTTCAGCTGTGACACAGCTATGAACTCTAAGATGCGCTTCTTAATGTCTTCCATGCCATAATGATCCTCATCGAGAATAACCTGGGCATCCTCTAGTTTCAGATTCTCTTCAGATGTCACACCCCAGGGTAGGGAGGTTAACCAGTCCAAGTAACAACGGGTGACGCTGAAAAGTAAGAAGTAATAATTTAGATAACCAGTATCACCAGCTTCATAAACTCCTCTCCGAGTCTTCGTTGTGTAATATGTTCTAATATCCACAAGTTAACTGTCCCTACTGAAATCTCTTATAAAACTGGAAAAACGTATTCGTAAGCTCACTTCCATGGCACGTGTCCATGTCACCCATGTCTGTCTGTTCCATGTCTGGAACTTTAAAAAAAGGTAACATTACACCATGTAATAACCATACACTGAGTAAACATTCAGAGTTCGAGCCACCTCTACATTTTTCAACCATTAATAATTCTAAGTTTAATTCAAAATTATAAAAATCCAATAGTATCCAACCCTGGATTTGAATCTACGACCTCACAATACACAATGTCGCTTGCAAGCGCCAGTCGATCAACGAAGCAAACACTCAAACCACTCACTTGAACTCAGAGCTGTGACTCTCGAGGAAGTTGAGCTTATTTAACTCCTCGTCTATGACAGTCTGCACCGCTTGAGGCACCTGCTTGTCTGCCAGTCTTTCACGAAATTTATCCCCAATAGCGTCCTTGTCGTCTTTTTCCAAACCTAACTCTTTTTTTATCACCTGCAAATTATTTTAAAGTGTTTATAAACAAAAATTGTTATTTTCTTACCAGTTCTTTATTTTTCTTATGTAACCCCTTAAACTAAGGGGTACAAGGGTGCACTTATTGCCTAAAGGTCTTTTCCTCCAATCAACACTGGGTTATGGCGAGTCTGTCCAGTATATATGAAATTCATATGTAGCTAATATCAACATCATGGAAAAGTTCATCACACAATTATTTTAAAGTTCATTATACAATTATTTTAAACCAATTATAACATTCGTTTTTTATTTCCACAGCCTGGTTTAAATACTCAATACGTTATGTATTGGTTTCAATGAATTATACTGGGTTTTAATAGTCAACCCATGCTGGTAGTGACAACAGGTAACAGTAATGGGCTTCCATTGATTTCAAAACAATATTACAGTTTGTATGGAAATGCAGCAAGACCCAAACAGACCAGCCCAAACATACTTTCAATATGTTAGAAACGTTTAAGGCCACATTTATGTTTGCAATTATCAGCTGAGCTTTGGAAACCTTCGCAAATATTTAAAATACTTAAAACAGACAAGTTGCAACAATGCTGCTGGCTGTAAACAAATACACACATACTAAAAAACTACCTAAAGGTAATTAATTACCTACTAAAATTACATACTAAATAATGCTACCTGAAGGTAATTAATTACCTTCAACTGTTCGTGCAAGATATATTTCCTGTGCTGCTGTTTGACCTTCTCCTCCACTTCTTTACCAATCTTCTGTTGTAATTTGGACAGTTCATACTCTTTTTTAAGTAGGGACAGAGACATCATGAGCCTCTTGGGTATCTAAAAAAATTTATACACACTAGAAGTTAATTACATTATTATCATCAACATTTTTATCATTCCACATTAGGATTCAGAATTAAGTCTCCTCACATAATGAAAAGGATTTTAGACATAGTCTGCCACACTGGTCAAGTATGATTTAGCAAACTTCAAACACCTTAGAATCCTCAAAGGAAATTAATAGACACATGGCCATTATCCACTCCTATTGTTGTCAGTTGAATACTTCAAATGTACTCAAGTTTAATAACAAGCAACATTACATATTTAATATCCAAAGAGATGTGTAATACACTTACAAATTTCACCAGATACGTACACATCCCCTTATTGAATAGAAAGTGAGCCTATTGTCATACACTAGGCACCCATAAGTAAATCAAGAGTCCAAGCCACTATTGGCAATTTCTATGAGAAAAATCCATCTAAAATCTATTTAGAAATATTCAATAGTTAATTCAAGTCTATCTAGATCCAAATGTAGTTAGAAAAATCGAATATTACCCGACCCGAGTTTGAACCCTGGAACTCTCGATCATCACTCGCGCGTGCTACCTCTTGTCTAAAGAAGCAGTACATAATAAACAAACAACATCAGAACAACTCAGAGCAGTTTCGAGGTCCTTCTATTGGTCGGATTAATAAAAATGACTGACTTTTTAAAACCATTGTGAATAGGACGTCATTAGCGACTTACATCCATTTCCTCAAGGATAGCCTGCAGTTCGCCGGGCTCAGCGCCGGTCAGCGCGGCGCCCAAGTCGCTGAGGTACACCGGATTATCCACCACCCTCTGACCTTGCGCCAACATATGATGTAGAGACTCCCTGAGTACAATAATGATAATAATTTGTGAACTTACATATACCATTGCTAAAAAATAATGTTAGGCCATGCCAAGACTCAGTGATATAAGTTGCCTCAAGATCCCAAACTACATATTAAATCTAAAATAGGAAAATTCAAATTTGATTGATCCTTTGTTGGTTCTCAGTGGGAATGGGAAACACTTCAGAATGGAAACTTTCAATAAGAACACCCATGCTTCATAAAGAGTCCATATTTTCAAATGTCGTGCAATTTCTCACCTGTACAATGGGTTCATATTGATAATATCCCTAATAGTCTTGATGATCTCCTGTGTCAATGCTTTCACCTCCTCGTTCTGCTGGAACTTCTCGTGCACCATGTTTTCCACCTTCACCATAATGACCTGGTCAGGTGTCGGTTTCTCCTTAGGCTCTGCCTCTGGTTCTGGCTTCTTTCTGGTGTTCCTATGCTTCCGTCGGCGTCGCTCGGCGTCCGACTCTTCGCGGGTAACGTTAAATTCCACGTTAAACACCGGAAACTTCAGCTTCATTTCTGAAATGATAATTTTCAAGAATCATTTCAGAAGTGAAGCGAAGATACACATACTTAAGGAATTGAATGACAATACTGGCTAGTTAATGTTAACAGCACAAGCCGAAGCAAAGCACTGACTAGCTTTAAAAAGCCATGTACAAGTTTAATTTGCCAAGAACAGTTCGAACATGGGTCTCCTCTCAGAATCAGTTTTAAGACCATAGTCTGCCACACTTAGCGAGTGCGGTTTGGCAGACATCACACATCTGAGTGAGGCTTTTTTTTGGCGTGCATGTTTCCTCAAAATATTGATAATAATATAAGATTGTGAAAAGTTTTGTAACTAAGAAGTATGTACTGCTGAATTAGTACAGTTACAAACTACACTACACACATTAGTGGAATTAGTTCAACAACTCCCTAGTCGACAAACAGATCAAATTGTTTAACAAAAAAACATGATAAAGTAAACAAGCTTCTTATCAACACATGTAATGTCATAGACATGAAATGCTCTTACCTGCAGGTCCAGTCTCAATCTCCTCCTCGATGAACTGTCCAGTAATCCTTATCCTCCGGTGTGCCATCACCACCAAACGCAGCTTGTAATCCATGTCCTGCATTTCATGGATCTGAGCAAACACACCAACATGATGCAAGTCATCCAAACTTGACACCACATCAGACTTTTCATCTTCTTTCTTTCGAAGGAAGATGCCTATGTATGGCTGATTGAGCTTCACCTTTCGCCTTATCAGGTCTATAAGTGCGGGATTTGAGATCTAGAATAAAAAGACAATATTCATGTATAATTGTGAGTGACAAACTAAATAAAGATGATATACATAATTTACAATCAGCGGCAGATTTTAGTAACACTACAATCAGTCAGAGCTCATAAAGTAAGACTTTGGATAGGTATAAAACTACCCAAAGCATCCCAAAAATATACATTAAGCTGTTACAAAGTATAACAAGCTGTTACAATAGTACAGTATATAATACAGTATATAACAGAATAAGAGATCTAGTATTGTCTCAAATGCAAAAGGGAATTCCCTCTGACCTCTATTTACTCACATATATTGACTTATGACACTTTGACACAATGAATCACAACACACAAGTTGTTGATTGCTGACATCCCACATCTGACATCAGAGTGAAGAAGTCCATATGGCCACTCCACTCCATAATACTGGTCTTGAAGTTGTTAGGGTCCAACATGGGTGATGAGAGACAGTTGTCTATTTTGACTTTTCAATGAAAGATAATCCACATTGAAAAATAGACATTTTTTTCCACACAAAAGTCTTAACAAATAATGACAGGCTAAAATGTGTAGCTGTAATTCCATGAGTTGTTAATCCCTCAAGTGACAGACAGATTCCACTCTCTAACCAAGCATAGCCTTTTATTTTCACTAAATAGGTGGAGGTGGAGAGCTTGCACACACCACACAACCAACCAAACCATCACAGACAAACATTTCATTACTTATAACTATTTTCAATGTAACATGTTGAGTATTTGACATGCTCATGGCAACATGTAAATGTTTAATATTACATTACAACTGTTAATGTGTCTTATAAATGAATTAAAACTTTACAGCATGCATAAAAACAAACTTTTGATTTTGAAGTAACAGTAGAATAAATTGAAGTACCTCAAGGAGCTTAATAAATCTTGGAAAGACTGGATTTCTGTTGATAGCTATGACAGGCACTTGAGGCCATACTTCTGGAACAGCCACAGTGGCGGGCAACTGGCTCGTAAACAAAGGAGTTTCATCCTTAACTTCATGGTCCTCCTCTGGAGGGTCACTCTTATTACCAGAGGAGTAAAGTCGAAAATTCACATCACTTAAAGGAGCCAAACAACCCCGTTCGAAACCACAGATCCGAGCGCTCCGTGTTAAGTAATCGTAATGCAAACGTATACGACGGTCCACCGGCCTATGATATGATGCAACTCTTGTTACACTACGAGCTAACGACCTAGACGAAGACTTAAACTTTGGATTGAATAACACCGCGTTCCTCACTAATACGCTCGCAGTGTGCATTTTGAATTTCTATAAGTATAGCTGTGTAACCTCCACATGTAGTATCATTCAAAAAATTTCAAGTTTTGTTCTACGAAGGTTATCTTTCCAGATTATTCAAATTAAACTCCAACAAGATCTTAAAATTCTTAACTTGACAATTGACAGTCCTCTGACATAAAATATCACAACTGTCAGTGTTGGCAGGATTGAGCTCGTTTTGAAATTGTGCTGTAGATTTAAGTGTGCATGCTTTGACCTATTTAATCGAATAAAAACTATAATAAGTATAGTACGGAGCTAAGTTTTTGAATATGACAATCATTACTATATATAAACTGAATTAACTTTTTTACTGAATTACAAAGTTAGATTACTTTGACATTTACTAGTGCTTGCATGCAAATGTTAAGTTGTCAATTCAGTCAATTGTCATTTTATTTATCAAAGAGTGGTACCGTATACTTTTGACTTGACTTTATTCTTATTAGCTTTCAAAAGTATTAAATTTACGTATTTATTAAATTATATATGAGATACTTCAGGGCTACAAAAGTTCTCAATCAGTTAAGAAAGGTGATTTAGTAACGAATGTTATATTAACACGATGCTGTTATAACTATCTTGCCTACATGCCGGGAAGAAACGCACGTGAGATTTTTTTTGTATAGCTAAGCTGTCACAAATATCAATACCGTGGACTATCACGTCTCATTGTGTAAGAATTGCATCAGTTTTATTAGAAAACCAAGAGAGTATACCGTTGCAATGCAACAGTTGGATATACTCCCGCGAAACACTGCTGTACCGGCATCCATCTTGTTCATGATTGCTGGTAATTCTATGCGATCCACCACAAGTGTATTATCCTTATGTCTACATGCCAAACTACTTACAGCTTTGACATATTTCTATATTAACCACACTTCATATAAGCAAGCATTTACATGTAAATGTTTATTACAGAGTAAATTTAAAATGGATATAGAACAAAAAAATAATGAAAGCACATCATTAACAAAGAGTACGATAGTCGAGGGGCAAGCAGAAGTGTGTGTGAAGCTGAATAATGTGTTCTACAATCCAGTACAGCAATTCAATCGGGACCTAAGCATAGCTGTATTGTCAGTTTTCATCAATGACTATAGGAACAAGCAATTTAGCAGGTTACAAAAAAAGGGTACAAAATCAAACCAAGGATATGGAAATGAAAACACATTGGCATCTCCAGATGAGGTATGCTTTTGTCATGTTTCTAATGACCCTTATTACATTCCCCATTCATGAATATCTGTCCTACTTTTTCAAAGTTGTCACACACACTGTCATGTTCTTGGTCTTTAAATTCAGATGCTATTTGAATGCTATCCATACTCTATCCGCACTACAGTGCTCTGAGCTAATGGATCAAATTATGCCACAAAATGTCAGGTATGAAAGGCTTATTGTTTTGCTTTTGGATGTTTAGGTTTTCAATTTAAGTTTGTACAATATTTTACAATTCAACTAACATTGTCTTGAGGACTTTAGGGTTGATTAGAGTACTTTTGTGTGTCTTTTTAGCTTTTAATTTATTACAAATTAGTGGAGCTTTGCTTGAAATT
>DWEJ01002466.1:0-11434 GCA_018245835.1 Mysoria sejanus stolli | reverse complement strand
TGTGTAAATAGTACGAAGCAATTTTGATATACTGATATTGGATACACTTTGAATATTATATTTTGCCACTCAGGAGCCAATGTCTTGTGGAGAACAAGATTTACACCATTGATTCGCCGTCTCGCTCTGGCATGCGAGACAGTCTCGGCAGCCACCTGCCCCGCCCCACTTGATAGTTACTTAGTTGTGGGTTCGAATACATAATTGCGAACTTCGGCTTTGTACCACCGAGCTCATTGTCCGTCTGTGGGCAATGTTGAACTTAACAGGTTGCTTCTGACAAGAGTAAAAACAACGAGCATACACAGTGATACGGCTTCGTTATGATTATTGAGAATAAAAGGGGTGTTACAATCCCCTTTTAACTCGAATAATACACAATATTGTTATTCTAAATGTTAGAAATTCTTTACAATATGTATATTTTTTCAATTTGACTAACATATCATAATACCTCATATGCATTACCTTCAACTCCTAGATATGTATCATAATAGCAATGCAACATGATATGTGAGATGAATTCGTTATAATAAACACATTAGAACTATACCTACTAGCAACTTGATAGGAATAAACCGAAAAAAACATTATTGAAAGGAATATGAGAGAAAGAATGATCTCATTATACGCGTGGGTAGAATAACATCTAATCATATAGGTAATGATAGAAAATTGTCTATAATGAAGCCAGGTTCCGTTCAGCGTCGCCAACAACGCAGGGGGCCATCCAGGACGGCGCCGAGGAGCATAGAATCACGACAAAACAACAAAGTGTAAGCATCGAACGTTCGAGAACACACGCGGATATCCAATACAAAAATAGAGCGTCTGATAAAGTAGGTAGGATCCGAGGGCGCGCGGCGCGTGGCGCGCGTTACATCAAAGGTAACCATGCAGGTGCAATATCGCATGTCACAATAGGGATGATCAATCCCCCTTCATCGTCCATTGATAACGACCGTTCAGGTAGATAATCCGGTGGGGCATCCGACAATTATCTCTTGTTATTAATTTTTTTTCTACCAAACACCCTTCCGTTGCGTAGATTTTAATATAGCAACTATTACAATGAGGCACAAGGTTGATTTTCAATGATGGACACCCAATTAAATAGGGTGCGTTTAATACGGTATCTGTTTGACAGGTGGGTGATGATCAGATTGAAATGTAAGACGTCAGAGGGCGTTGTGTATTTCTGTTGTGGGCCGTACTGCAGTGTGCATTGGCAGGTTTGTGCAGGAGCTTTGACATAAAACAAAATATATCTTGTGCTTGGTGTCAAAAACGACCAGCTATAGTAACTTTTTAAGGTAAGTACCTACTGCTAATTGTTTTAATCATATTCTGTTGACCTCCAATTAATTACGTTATATCTCTAGATCTCTCATTATTTATTTATGCACCTAGAATGGACGGAAAAGGAAACAATATAACCTCATTTAAATGTCCATTTAACGTTATAGCGTGCGTTGCCTAAATCAAAGGACCCACTCCGCAAGGGCCGCAACCCGTTAAGACCTCAGACCTGTTTATACAGTTGCAAATTATTCTTGCTATATTTTATGCAGATAACACAATATCAAAAAGAATTTGCTTTCCGCCTCCAAACAACATAAATGCATCTCAATGTTACATAAATTGATACTAATCAGATGAATATATTAGTAAATGAAAACAATGTATGTCAGTTTGTCACGTCGTCTGGATACAAAAATATGTTAGTTATTAGTGGACAAATTCATTGACGTGTTAAATTTTACGATATATAGCCATTTCAAGGTAAAACATAAAAACGTATCAACCGTGAGATGGAAAAGAAATTTAGAAAACACTTTCAAAATAGAATTAAAATTCAATTAGCAGCAAACAAATAATTTACAATGATAGTACACTATGTTACATTATATAATACCTTAAACCATAAAAGCACGGGCAACAACAAACATTTAGTATTTATTATTAGCACTCGGTGGACCATGCAAAAATCAGACATAGAATAAATTAAAACAAGATGAAATAAAAATAATAAAAACAACTTGCTTTCTTGATCACTGGCGCATTCAGACTTGATGTGCACGGAGTCCTCGTCAGGGGTCCACGTGGCCGGCACTGGGGCCCCACATATACATTAAATAAATAATAATATATACATACAACAAACATAATAAAGTGACTTAAATAGTGCACGTTTGACATGCACTTTAAAAAAATTACTTTAAGTCAAGGTTTTTTCATTTGTATATGTTACTGGCACGGGAGATAAGTATCGTACTGGCTGAAAAAAAGTTTGTTCGAAATTCAAATCTATAGTTGAATCTCATGTTAATAAAAAATCTGCTATTCTTCCTTACTGTGGAGAAAATTTATTATTGTTGATGTTTTGAAGTCTTGATAAATTGTTATTTATATGACTCTGGAATTATCGACGAGGTGATCACATACAGCAAAATTATGTTATAGGAAGTTATAACGCTGTTATAGGAAGATAAAATCAAAGTTACGAGCATCAACGTAGAAATTTATGTCATTGGACAATCCAGATGAATTGACTTGACCAGGACAAACGCTTGACAGACTCTTGACGCCATAAAAACATCAGTCACTTTATTATGATATGTTTTTACAACAAAAAGTGCATATAAAAATTGGTGCCGACACACATACTACTGCTACAGAATAACAAGTACATGCTGGTAAATCTGGAATTATATTGCATTCATAATACAGAACACGAGACAATTCAAAAAATAAGTATTTATTTACTAAGATACTTTTCAGTTACAAGCTTTTTAAAAATAATCATTTCGCTAAGTGAAACATAATTCGAAATTCAAATTCAAATCTAAATCAAATCGAACTAGATGTCGAAAAAAATTTAAACTGCTAGAAAATGTTTTTTATTAATAGATATTTACAGAGTCTATATGCGGTTAATGTCAACGAAATTCCATATAAGCCCCACTGTAGGGCCAGTTAACTAGGATAGGATAGGGTCCTAGCAAAATATATAAGAAAGCAAACAAGTTCTAGTTAACAATTTAGAACAACTTGGTATTTAAAACACTAGTGCTAAACAAATACAATGTCGAAACAACACCTACAAACGTTTACAACATGCTAAGGAAGCGTTCACACTAGAGTGTACATAGACCCAAACTCACTCGAAACTGTTATGAAAGCGTGTTGAGCTTCCGAGTTGTTGGGGCTAGAGTGGCCGGAACTGTCGCCGTTCACGTCCACCACGGACGCGGTTGACACCTGCGGTATTAACATCATTGTACTTTTGTATGATTTATATTAAAATCCATTCATCTATTCAGCCCGCTGCCCAAACTGCATACCCAGCGTGTGGACTTTGATAAACGTGTTTTGCCCATAGTTGCCCATAGCTTCTCGCACCGCCTATGCTGCTGACCACAGACGTCTAAGGCACTTAGCTGTGAGCGTATATTTATTTACCTGTTGTATGGCATGCTGGAGGTGGATAGAGTTGGGCAGCTCTGGGATCACGATGAGCTCGCGGACCGCGCTCGGCGACGCACCGCCGCCCGCGCTCCCGCCCGTGCCCTGAAAAACAATCTTTTTCAGGCATTCTTTTAAAACATATCTTTTATTGTACAAACAAGCCAGTTAAAGTAATATATACTCATATAAAGGGATCATATTAATGACAACTCGATCAATTGCCTCTTTGGTCGTGTTGGTTGCAAGTGAGACTGCCGATCGAGAGTTCAAATCCCGGGTCGGGTGCTACAAATTTTACTAATTTAAACTTTCTAGTAATGGCTTTGAATATTGGTATGTGTCTGATGCATGGCAATAAGCTCCCCACCTATTGTACATATAGTCGAACGTAAACGTAACAGGTGAAACGTGTCAGTTTTCTACATTCCTCTGTCTACGTCTTCGGGGAAAGCAGGCGTGACGCTAAGTTATATTAATGACGATCAACAAATATTTCAGCCATAGTAGCACAAAACGAAGACGTCAACTTGGATCTTGCGCGGAGCACACCTCCCGTGCCACCACCAACTGTACCCAGCAATGCCTAGCACTCTTGCGTCAGTGGCTCGATGTTACGTCATCGTAGCGCGGTACCCAGATAACTTCTGCCAGTTATAGGTAAGTAAGCGTGTCGAATGTATCTTGAATACGTAAATGATTTGTGAAGCACTCAGTAGCAGCGCGCGCAGTGAACAACAACATTCATTGTGTCTAAATGTAAAAAAGTTAGTTTACTTATTAAGTTCACATTGTGCTCCAAGGATTTTAGCTTTTATCATCAGATATATAGCCATCCATATGACCTTTATCAGAATTGTCCATGCAGGCCGTAACAGATACGGACCGCGTTGACCGCCAGCCAGCATCGCGTATTAATACCATCAATAATGGTAGACTATTTCAATACCGATCCGTATTGAAAAACGTGAAATATATCCCACCTCCCTTTCAATGTCAGTTTTTAATGTTTAATCACTACCATTTTTATTAAGTATTCGTATTGCAAAATAACAACTGTAGGTAGAATCAAATTACGATATAAAAACTCTGTTCTAAGAGAAGAGAAAAACGGTACAGTGATCAATCACGTTAAGTGTAAAAAAGAAGAAAATGTAAACAAAGGATAGCGAGAGAACGCACCTGCGCGGGCGCCGCAAGTTGCGCCGCCATGTCAGGCGAGATGTCAGGCGAGGCGGGCGGCGACGACTCTACCAGCACCTCGTCGCCAGCGCACTCAAAATCTGAAACGAATAAGTCCCAACCTTTTATTTATATCCGTCTTACATTCACCAGTTCATTGGGCATACCCTCCATTAATTGACGCAACTTGACGGAATATTCTGAAGGCCTTGCCTAGTTTTTGTGACAGATTCATACCATGCATTCAACTCGCGCTTTTATTATTCCGTATTTATCGCTTCAAACATTATTTTACATTGCTATGACAAACTTGGATTTTTTTTGGGATTAAAGCAAATGATATTTATAAAATGAAAATGCTGGCTTTGAAAACCATAAACATATTGTTTAAATCTCGATTATAAATAACTAATTATAAAAAATCCTGACGACCCCTCGCGTGCGCAATAAACTGAAAAAAGCGATGACAATCAATATACTGTCAGATGGTTAACTATGTGTACAATTATATAGTATGGTAAAGCAAAACAGCTTTTTTGCAAAAAAACTGAATATTTATTTACTTATCTTATTGTATAATAAAATATTCTGAATTAATTACTAGAAATATCTAAACGATTGAAGTCATAGTCAGAAATATTTGGACTAATAATTATTACATTATAACTTGATTAAAAAAATATATAGTAGTTTTCCAATACATTAATCTAGATACATACTGGCAGGACTTTTTATTGTTGGGCAATCTGTATAACAAAAAAAAGTAACCAGTATAACATTTCCAAGGATTATCTATCTGCTTGATACCCTCTGGGTAATTTCACTAATTGAGATGGAAAGGGGCAAATACAGCCCTACTGTAAGGTTACACCTGTATTTTGACTAGTAACTTAATACAATCCTTTGGCAAAAAGTCATTTATATAATATCTATAACATACCAAGTATTAAAATATACCCAGTTTTAAAATATCATTGGCATATAGCATGAAAAAATAGTTTGCGTAAAAATATATGTATAAAACAACATTGTATAGAAAAAGGAATGATTTAATTTTTTTAGGAATAAAATTGCTAAAAGCTTGATTTCAAAAGTAATATACAAATTTTCTTAATATTAACTTATCAATTACTGAAGCAAAAATAATCATGATAATAGACCAATACATTATAAATACATACATATATGCTAATTTGATTTGTAAAAAATCATGAATTCTTTAAAGTTATATACATAAACAAGAAAGTGATGTCAAAAAAAGTCATAATATTTGTTTCTAAAAATAAGCAATTTACAAGTAAATATCAAAATTTTGATATCAAGATATATATGAAACATAATGCAATGTTTTAGTAGAGAATTGTTAGTAAAAATATTGCATAACATCTTCCCGAGTGATAGAGATGTTATTGATCTGGCTGAGCTCGAGTGCGGAGAGAATTCGGGGAGCGTAACCTGGCAACACCTTCCCTCATCCCTGCCACCCTCACACAATCCCTTGTGCGACCAAAACACTCACTTTCCAAGTAGAACACGTTCTCAAATCCCATCTCAGACATTTTCACAGAGTTTTATTAAAAAGAAATGTACAACACTTCAGCACAACAATAACACATAGTGTGAACTGAATATTGATCTAACAACTGTTTCTATGGTACTGCAAACAGTTTTGTGTATGTTGACTGGTTAGGTGAGTCTGTATTAGTTTTTGATAGTGTGCTGGAGGTGGGGGAGTAAGGTGCTGTCACGCTCCGATGCTACCACCTGCCATCTATGTGTGGTATGCTTGGGTGAACAACACCACCCCTTAATTGCTGATACTGTTTCTTGTTGCATTTGCTCCCTATTTTTTGTTAATACATACAAAAATCCAATTTTTATAAAATAGTTTTTGCTTTCTGTATTGCTATTACTAATAAAATTCATACCTTTAATTCAATACAAGTTTTATAAGTGTTATGTAGAAAAGGAATGTTTATTGTATAATTTGCTTGTAAAAACATTTAATTGCAAATTCTTTACACTAGTAAGTGTCTTGGTGACTTCGTGATTGAATGATTTGTATTATACTTTTGTAGATTATGTAAACTGATAGTTTTAGAGTAAATAATTAGAATCGGTACCAGGCACTAAGCGACCCGCCAATCCCGAACGTCATGATAAAATTGATACGCAATCGGACTTCCAAAACATATGCGGCGGGAACGAGGGGGAAACCTCATAGCGCTTCCCGCTTTCGTAATGCAAAGAACACCTCGCGCGCCCCTGAGCATATTGTAATGATTCCTATTTCAAATAACATTTCTCTCTACTTTTCAAACAAAATTGTGAGACCCACCTGCCAGTCATACCAAATGTCAAAAATCTTTAAACTTGAGTAATTAACTATATCACCGCCTATTTTATGAATATTCGAGTGCAATTGAAATAAGATACAATTCGTGGTTATAAACGAAAATTTAATTTTACTTGATCACTCAATTTTTATATAACACTATTAGAATTGTTGTTGTCTTGTAGCTACACCCGTTTCCTAGGCTACGGGCCTGGGAATCTGACGTTTAGTATCTATACGATAGGGGGCAGTGGCTCTCGCGCATTATATATAAAAAAAACTGTAATGGTTATCTCTATTATTTCGGAAAAAAATGAAATTTCAACTATTTTCAATTATATTCAAAAATTTTGTATTCAAAATATGCTTAACTTATATGTACACTTAATGATACTAATTCAATGAAATTTGTATTCTCTTCAAACTAGCACCAGGTTTGAATATAGTATTGTGCTAAATACAGTTCACTATTTATTTTAGAGGAGTATACTTATTTATATAATGCATTTGGTTAAATGTTGATCAACGTAAACCTCTTAATGATTTCTCAAATTTCAGAAAAAGCAAATATTTACTAGAGCAATATGTTAACTATTCACGTTTTTAGATGAAAAGCCAATAAAATTGCAAATACTCTATTATAATTTTGAACAAGATTTACAAACCTTTGGCGTCAGCTTCAAATATATACTCCTTGTCAACATAAAAATCATCTACAATATCAATTGCCATCAATTTCATATTTTGTATAGTTAAGATTTTCGTCAAATCCATCGCGCAGGTAGTAGTACAAAGTAATTATCTATCACCTAGGTAATTAATTTTATTTATTTACGTTTCTTTGGTATCTCAGACTTACAGTGAGAAATAAATGACTAACGATTACTTCTATCAAATATTTTTTAACAATCTAGATGGCCATTTATAATATATAAACAAAGTTTTAAAAATTTATTTATTTCGCAACATAATATCTATTTAGAAATTATTATTATATAGCTCTGAAATCTAGGAATCATTTCAACTGGACATGAAGTGTTATATAATGTTATATTATAAGTGTTATTATTGTTATGTAGTTATATTGTCATTACAATATAACTACATAACAATAATAAATTGTTCCTGAATTGACAATATCACAAGAAACTTTGAATAAAGCTCTTTGGGAAATTACTTATTTTAAAAAACAACATAGTATTAGTATCATCATCATCAGCCTATAGCTGTCCACTGCTGAACATAGGCCTCCCCTAAAGCGCACCACTTTGCTCGGTCCTCCGGTTTCCTCATCCACTGTCTGCCGGCGATCCTAGAAATGATATTATTTAGTATTAGTATACGTATCAAAACTATAGTAGTCATATTTGTATTATTATCGACTAGCATAGAAAGAGATTCTCGTAAGGTGCGCTTATTAAATTAAAGCAAACGCTTTGATGTACTTAAATTATTAACATTTAAGTTCTAAACTAAGTGTTCTTAGATGACTTTTAATAAATCTGATATAATGACTATAATATAAGTGGTACTAATTTAGTACCTATTCTCTTATTTTCATAGGCATTAAGAAATATAATTTTATACGGAAACTAGACACATAATTATCGTACAACTTGCATATTTTATCATTGCCTCGTGCAAGTTAAGGCGTGACAGTTATGTATGTCAATGTCATGTTGCAGTCAAATCAAAATTAGTGCTTTGCTCAGAAAACGTTTGTGTTGTACTTCGTTAAAAATAAGTTTAATTAATATTAAAATGAAGATTATAGTCAAACAGTTACAAGGGAGTGAGTGTAGCCTTGAGGTATGTATACTTGTCAACATCATAAAACAACGAACTATTATGTATCTATGTGCTATAATCATTTGCGTGACATTACAGGTGAAGCCAACGACTTCAATTCTCGAAATGAAGCAAGATATTGAAAAAAAATTGAACATACCTGTAGCGGAGCAAAGGCTTCTTTTACTTGGTAGAGCGTTAGTAGACGAGCAAATTGTTAATTCTTATCCAACTATCAAAGATGGCACAAAATTGAATTTGGCAGTGAAGAAACCAGATGGCCTGTACGATGTAGCTCTGAAGGAGTATAAAAAAATGGGTATGACTGATGCTGAAGCGGCCAGAGCGGCTAGCCGCCTTTTGGTCATAATGAAGGAAAAAGTGGAACAGCTGTCTTGGGATGACATGAATAGACTTTGCTTAGATTTTTTATTGGTAAAGCTTAATAAACCCCACTTGCGACTGAAACGAGATAATGTAGAGGATGCTAATGCTTTGTGACATTGGGTTTATACAATAACAATGAAATTTAGAATTTTACTTAATATTTAATTTTTTGTATATAGTACTTTTTAAGGAGATAAATCTAAATGTAGGATTGACTGCTGACGTATAATGTGAACAATGAGATATGAGCTTAAGTTTGGAAGTGTTCACTAGTAATGTAGAAGATCTATTGATTTGAGGTATGACAAATTCATGTGCTAAAAAAATGTGTAGTTTTTTTATACTGCACAAAGCGAAAACAGTCTTGCCATACACACTGCTCTGGATTTTCTACTTATTATTTATGGCTGTGATATAAATTAAAAATGTGTATTTATATTTTATGCATATTATATGGACACAATTAATTGCCACTAGTTTAAATATTTATATGTCATTATAACAATGGCTACTCTGTGTTAAATATAAACATTTATTGAATCCTACATCTTGCAAATTATTACTTGTAGAAGTTACCTAGGCACCTCATTTCAATAATGAAATAGCTAACCGCGGAGGCATCTAAGCTGAGAGCTGTATATTGGTACACACAGTCAGATAGGGGTGGGGAAGTACTTTCTATGCAAGTTCCAAGTTGATTTCTGTGTGTTGTACACAGACACAAAGCTCATGTCTCATTGTGCTTCCGTAACATCTATGTCTGTTACAGAGCTGAAGGCCTTGTACAGTACAAACTTTGTGGTCTGAAATATTCCTGACAGTGTTCAAACTTGGTTTTCATATAAATACATTGAAAAATTAAGAAAATTTGGTTTGATTTGTTTTATTAATGTGAATATATTTTTTTTTATCTTCACGCCTGTAATCCCCAAGAGGTAGGCAGAGGAATGCAGAACACTCCCACGTCTCAATGCATACGATTTTAAGTCCCACTATGGAATAGGTGGTGAGCCTATCACCATCTATCGGGCACATATCCAGACTCCAAACTACTACTAGAACTTTAATTTAATTTAGATTTTCTAGAATTTTTAGATATTTTCCAGAAAATTTTCTAGATATTTTCTAACTTTCTAAATTAGAAAAGCTCTTTTTGTAGTGTTCGACCCGGGAATTGAACCCAGGACCTCCTGATCTGCAGTCACACTTGCAACCACACGACCAACGAGGCAGTAATGTGAATAATAAAATAGATAACTAAATAGAATTATAATCTGAATAATAAAGAATAGAAATAAATATATAATAGCATATATATTCTATTTACGTATGTGAATATATCTATCTGATCAATGGATTCGTGATAACAAGTAATATAAAGAGCACAAGTATCATTGACTTGAAGTATTGACTCAGGGAAGTAACTACCACTGTATCAGCCGTATCAATCATATATCCCCTGGGTTACAGAGGCCCTTGACATCTGTAAGCAAAAATTAGTAAACTGTTATGTACAATGTCACTTAATCTCATACTTCCCAGGAAAAAAAAACAAAAAAGTCTCATACTTTCTTATACAATTTTCAGTTCAGAAATGACAAAGGTAAAAAAAAGCAATTAAAAAATAATTTCATGTAAGTATTTATTTCTTTTGTGAAAAATCTTTACACTTCGTTTGGGCCATAATTTAACTAATTTTGATACAGGGCCTCTCCAACGCACGCTGTGCCACTGCATGTAAAAATGAATTATTTATTGTCAATTTGTCAGTAATTCCAGTCAACTCATGCTAAGGCTTGAACCCGATGCAGGCCAATCGCGATATAGCGCAGCTTACCTGGGCATGGCTACATGTTCCATCACTTGACATGGATATTTAAATATATAATGAGATAAGGTCTTCATAGTTTGATGATAGTTTGTTCCGTATCGGGGCAGAGTAATAATACATACTCTGACTCCGTGTCGGGATACAGGATGTCGTAATAGGCCACTAAACCCGGTGTTGGCAGATCGCGATGTGCCGCGGTGGCTAGGCATATAGATAAATGCCCTGGCCGTCTATGTGCAGCAGCGTAAGCCATGCCCGCCGTGGAGATTATGAGCATTACCCCTCAAAGCAGGCCTATGTTCAGCAGTGCACTGCAATAGGCTGATGTCGATGATAAAAATTTAGAGAAACATTTACACGGTCAAGTACGACTGCCTCGTTGGTCGTGTGGTTGCCAGTGCGACTGCGGATCGGGAGGTCCTGGGTTCGATTCCCGGGTCGAACAC
>DWEJ01002465.1:0-11437 GCA_018245835.1 Mysoria sejanus stolli | reverse complement strand
ATGTATAAAATGCACGTACTTTAGCACGAGATGTCCGTTTATATATAAATTGTAATATTCTTATTCTGTATTGGTTTTTGTTTTTTTTGTATATATTCCCCTGTTGATGTGATTGCAAGTTTGAGTTATGTAATGCTATGTACTGTCTACCGAAATTATATGAATAAATGTATTAAAAATACTTAATGTTTTATTATTATAGGTATATCCTGCTCCTCTTCAAAAAGTTCCCTTTATTATGTCGAAATTTGCCAGTTTTGAATTTCTAGAAAGTCTTGGTTTGAGGTAATTTTCCAGTTGAAATTTTGTTATCAGTTTCTAGTTAGAATCTTTACTTTTATCTTTTGTTTAGAAAAATGCACTTCAAGATCTTTAATACCGTTCATAATTCTTATCAATCCGACGGTTCTTGTGAATGTCCACTAATGTACTATCTTAAGATCTCATCAAATATACATATCTAAGTAGAGGTTAGTATTACAACTCCAATAATTTTGCAAGTTTTGGCACATACTCTTAATTCTGTTTCTTAATATTAAGCTAAAGATCCAGCTTTAGTCAAGTCATTTACCCTCTATTGGATTCCATTTAAGATAGCAACTATGTTCTATTAGCGAACACATATCTAGAAAATTTAGTGTAATCGAATCATTACTTAATGATAAATATGTAATGACGCCCCCCGGCTGGGATGGATAATGATCTGCGAAAGGCTGCGGGCAGAAGCAGAATTAGGCAAACCGGGGACAGAGACAAACGTCTTGCAATGGACTGACGTAGGCTGATGATGATGACGACTAATGACAGAAGTTTGTCATAATTCTTTTGCACAAGGAGGCCGCTTTCCTTCTAAGAGCCCCGCAATCGGGGATGTTTCATTGGAAGATACAATTTGATGTCTGAATTTCAGCATTTGGATGAGTTTATTATCCACATTTGGGAAATCATTTATCTTGCTGAGAAATAGACTTGGATCAAGGGTACTTGCCTTTCACTTGAATAGGTACCTAAAAGTGTTGCGAATTCCAGGGACACAGCTGAACGTATGTACATATTGACTAAGATTAGGTACCTAAATAGGATACGAAAAAAGTCACTACTTTAGGCCTTATATCAAAATTTCGGAGCTTGCTTAACGGCATGCCATTGTTATACTAAATCAAATCCTTTTTTATATACACGGCTTTTATGTATAGGTACGGATATATATAACCGCGATGAAGTTCAGTGATAGAGAAGCCTGCTACCAGTCTCTCACTCGGCCGTCAACGTTCTATGTATTTCATATACATAGGTACGAGGTGAATTCACAATAGGTCGTCCTCCACCTCATGATATCTAAATTATTATTCATAATTACTTTAATAGTTTCGTTAAGGACAAGTACAAAAAAAATTAAATTATTTTTAATTTTCTATTGATATTTCTATTGTACTGATAAATAATTTTAAAAAATAACTCTCAGCCAATCCATAAAAGTTCGTGCAATGGTGTTAATATCTACCTACTCACATCAACAGATGTCCAATCCTAGTTACAAAATGTTGCGTAAAGTAGCTGAAAATCGGCTATTTTGAAATGACCGGAGTATTTCGACTCAACTGAGATGGTGATAACTTTTATGATAAAAAAAACGTAACTTCACTCCTGTTTACGTTCCACTATGGAATAGGTGGTGAGCCTATTGCCATGCATCGGGCACATATCCAGACACCGAACCACTACTAGGAAATCTAAATTAGAAAATTTTGTAGTGTTTGACCCGAGAATCGAATCCGGGACCTTCCGAACGGCAGTCGCACTTGCGACTACCACGACCAATGAGATGACTTTTATGATGTTGATAAAATTTTACTTTAAGAAAAACTTAATTCAACTTCGGCCGATAGATAGAAGGCATCAGGTGATACCAAATCTTCCACATCTCCATATACCTACTTTCACTCTAACTGTATCTACATAACTTCAGTACCAGATCTGATCAATCACTGTAGTCATTGTGAACATACAACACAATGTTGTATAAAACTGCAGGATTAATAATCTCGTCGCCCTCGTTATTTTCAGCGGTGCATTAACGAATGACAATTAATGTTAGAGAATAAAACCTTGTATGTAAGTTACATATATTTTATTTTGGCTAACATTTTCTTATTGCTACAAGATTAATTAACTTTAGTTATTTCATTAAACTAACTTTACAATTAGGCTACTATTCTCAGTGTAGCCTCTTTTAGTAGACTAAAATAACATCTAGTACCTACTTTTCAGAATCATATTTAGAAACAATATAATTTTATAGTTTGCTATTAGAATGAATACTCAGACGTGAGATTATAATATTAAAATTATTACTATTATCATTTTAAAGATTAAAGTGATATGCTATTATTTTACTTTAAAATGTTATACAATACTATTTGTAACAATTATTTTTATAAGTGCCTAAAAATGAAAATACTTATTTTATTACGAGCTCAGCTGTCCAACATTAACATCTAATCGGAGTGCCATCAGGATTAGTGGGTATTTTGGGTTTGCACACCTTCTTCTTACCGTCAGCGCCACTCACCATTGTACATGTGAAGGTGAAATAGCCGCATGATGAGGACTTTGTGTAGTATGTGTGTGAATATTGTTTACGGATATTATTCTCACCGTCCAGCGCTCGCGTCACCGACTTCGACACCGATACATATCGATCATCGTCAGGTTTACGAATCTGGAGGGATCTTAAGTCCTTTGGGTGGACATATTTCGCTTTACTCGGGGGATAGAAGTAATTCACTTTACCAGTTCCAGGAGTTAAAGTCACCGTCTGCGCTTGGGAAGGAGAGTCTTTCGATCCTACGACGTAAGTCTGTTCTTTAGAAGCTACAGATTTTACACTACCCGTGAAGCCGATAGGTATTCTATAACCTCCGGTACCAGGCACCCTCTCACCTGGTTGATATACTTTGCTTTCATCTGGTTTTTCAGAGTTTCTTTGGGTAATTTTGGCATCGTGACTATTTAAGGAACCGAGCACTATGTGCTGTGTATTACCGCCTGTCGACTGTTGTACTTCGAGACCTTTGCGGTTCGGACTTTGCAATGATTGGTGTGTAAGAGTATCTCTTGAATATTCGTCGTAAGTTGGATACTCTTCACCTTCGGTTTGTTCTACTTCTGTGGCATCGTTTCCATCAACGCCATATCCGTTGTCATAATCCTCTGACTGATTGTCATCTTTGTCTGTAGTAAACTCGTAATCTTTACCATTATTACGATAATCCGACTGGAACGATCGACGACTTTCTACTGGTGTAGGTGATGAGCCGGATGTTGTCTCAATTTTGTGATGATCTAAATGTGTATGACTAGAATAACGGCTTTCTGAGTTTTTCAGAGTTTCATCGTTGGGTACTTCTGTTGTGACCTTATCTTCGATATCTGCATTTATTTCAGAAGGTACGGCGGATAAGGAAACCGTTTCTGTAGTCGACTGAGTGGGTGGAGCATCAGTTTGTTGATTTTTGCTGTCGACGTCTATATTCTTATTACTTTCATTGAATACATCTATTTTATCAAATGATAATCTATTTGGAAATACTGCTTCCTTATCTACACTTGCTCCAGCCTGAGCAGCTCCATTGTAACTAATACCGTATTTGAAAGTGCCATGCAATTGTGATTGTGATTGTCCTGTACGTCCACTCGACTGTGCGGATGCTATACCACCGCCAACAAATGGTGTTTTTAAAATGTCATGCACTTTGTCACCCTCTTTGTAGGGAGTAAATCCTATTTGAGCTTGTGACGAGGTACTACCGGGGCCTTTTGCTTGTGCATCAGCCATACCTCCTTTAACACTGCCTTGCACTTGAGAGTTCGAGGAATGCATGGCCCCATTTGATTGCGACTGCGTCTGTATCGATCCTGTTTCTGAGCCAAGCTGTACGTTTGCTTGAGATTTATTGTTCCGACCACTGCCAGTAGCGGAGCTAGACGCTCCTTTTTTCCCACCACTCACTTCACCCCCAGCTTCTTTATTTTCTCCTGTGATTTGAGCTTGAGCTTGAAATGATCCGCCACCAGTGTATGTTCCATGTACATGTGTTTGTGCACGTCCTTTATCATTACCGCCCTTTGAAGATGCACTTGCCGTAGTACCGTTAGCAGCTTGAGAGACGCTTGCTTCCGCTTCTGAATCATCGTCATATATTACACCAGCATTTGGATCCATATAGTTTTGAGGTACACCTGACAAATAAAATCAATGTTTCGAATTAAACTGAAGGACTACGTAAAATTAGAATAAATTAGATGAAACATTTTTAGTAAATTTAAGCAAAATATATATTCCAAATATATAGTTCTGATGTAAATGACTCAAATAACCATTTAAATAAAAAAAAACGTAATTTGTGGATTAATGATTTTATTTTATTGTGAAAATTATTTTATGCTATTTTAAAAGAATAACAACTTACCGCTGTATTCGTTACCTAGCACCGGATTCTGTGAAGAAAAATTGACATTTCATTACAAATTGTCTCATAAATTAGTCTAGTCGAGAAGTGAGTTTCCTGAGAAAAATTGTTCTAATTCTCTTAAAAATGTGAGTGATGACCCATTCTATTCGGAATGCGATTCTAAATAAGATGTATTTCTATTTTTTCACGGAAATAATTTTTTTTTTAATTTGCACTTTTTTTGGAAATTTATAAGTTTGTTATGAACAAATGAATGTACTTTGCTAACTTTTATGATATAATTTTGTCAAGTATACATATAGAAATGACTCCAAGAAGTAAAAAAAAATATAGGCCAATTATTTATACTTTTATGACATCATTTATGATAACAGAAGTCCCAGAAAAAATCCTTAATTCCTTAATAGTATAATTTTGGAAAATAAAGTTTAAATTTTTTTTCTGCTGCGCTATATTCCTTGGAGTGTTCTGATAATGGCATAATTTATATATTTAATAGTAAAAAAAAGTTATTTCTATCGCACTCTACGCGTCAGTGCTGTAATGGCCGCGCGGAACTCTATTTTCACGTCAAATTAAAATTACTAATAAAGGAAATGGAGTTTGGGGAGTATAGACTTTTTTGTTGGAAATTTCTTCCTCTTTACTATGGTTTTTTTTAATTGTCGTTATCTCTTAATGTTTTTGAGTTATAGCCAACAAACGGAGACGTCTTTTTTTCATGTTTATTATTTATAACAATTTCAATTTATAACAATTTTTATTTCCGGGAAATAATGAAAATTCGTCTTATTCAGTATCGCATTCCGAATAGAATGAGTTCATATTTTTATGAGAATGACAACAATTTTTCTCAGGAAACTCATTTCTCCACTGGACTAAATAACATTATAAAGTAAATAAGTGAAAATAACAACTTACTCCTTCGGCGTCAAATCCATACTGTCCTTGTCCATTTGTTCCAGGTCTTTGGGGGAATGGTGGTTGGTTATTGTATATACCTGTACTTCCTCCTTCATAAGGTTGTCCGCCTGGACCTAATGAACTTTGTGGATAACGTGTTCCGCCTTGATAACCTCCCAAACCTCCTGAACCCTGCATTCCATTGCCATTTTGATCATATATTCCTGGAACATAAGGTTTGCCACTTGATCCGTTCTGGTTAACTGGAGATCCAGTACCATAAATAGGTCTCTGCATGCCATCTTCAAGATTTGAGCCCCCATGAATTCCGGTGCCAAAAGGTCCTTGTAAATCAATTTGACTTCCGGGTCTACCAGAGGTACCTGTGCCGTAGGTTCCTGGACTTTGAATACCATTTTGGCTTCCTGGGCCACCAGGCATTCCAGTGCCATATGTTCCTGGTCCTTGCATACCATTTTGGCTTCGTGGAATACTAGGTATTCCTGATCCATATATTCCGGATCCCTGCATACCATTTTGGTTCTCTGGTGTACCAGTTATCCCTGGGCCATATGTTCCAGGTCCTTGCAAAACATTTTGGTTCCCCGGTCCGCTAGTTATTCCAGAACCATATGTTCCAGGTCCTTGCATACCATTTATCATTCCCGAACCACCAGTTGTTCCAGAGCCAGGAGTTCCAGCTCCCGGCAAACCATTTACGCTTCCTGTTCCACCAGTAGTTCCTGTATTGTATTTTCCAGGCCCTTCTATACCTGTTTTGCCTACTGACCCATCAGAGATACCGGTACCATAAACTCCAGGTCCTTGAACACCGTGTTGCGCTCCCGGTGTTTCAAAATTTGCTGTACCATAAGGTCTAGTTTGAACTCCAGACGGCCGAGAAAAACTTGGTTCATAGACTCCAGATCCTCCTGTGCCTGTTTGACCTTCCGGGCCACCTGTAGTTCCCATTCCAAAGATCACAGGACCCTGCATATTTTGAGGTTGTCCAGATATGATGCCTGTATCGTATGTACCTGGTCTGGCCTCACCTATTTGCATACCATTTGGGCCTCCCGTTATACCGGCTACGGGGCCCCTCGTACCGTAAGTTCCAGGGCTTTGTATATTATTCTGACCACCTGGCATATTGGAGACTATAGTATCGTAGTTGCCTGGTATCTGCGTGCCAGTTTGACCGCCAGGTCCATTCGATGTTCCTGGCCGGAAAGAACCGGCACTACCAACTGGGCCTGTCCCATATGCACCTGGAACATTACCACTGATTCCAGTACTATATGGTCCTAGATTTAAAGTCCCACCTGGGGTTCCTGTGCTATATATTCCCGGTCCGTGTAAGATATTTGGTCCACTTCCTACTCCAGTATTATAAGGCACTGAGCCTTGTACATTAGGGATTCTATTACCACCTGGTCCATAAGTAGTGCTAAGTAAATTGTTTGGCACACCACCTGTTCCAGATCCGTAAGGTATCTGCAAGCCGTGATGACCTTGTGAATTTCCCGGTCCAGTGCCATAAGCTGTATATCCACTTCCAGTGGTTGGCAAAATGCTTCCTCCAGTTCCTAAGTTCTGGCCGTAGCTGTTGGGAACAACACAGCAATAAACACTGCTACCAAGAGGTCCATGGTATGGGCCCTGAGCTTGTGGCCACCCAGAGCCAACTTTGTTAGAATCTGTTAGTACTCCCACTTGGTTAGGTCCATATAATTGTGTACCTTGAACTGGATTATAATCATTAGAGCCTGGACCTCCCCTTGTTCCGCTCGGACCATAACCGTCGGCTCTGCCTGGTTCTTGACCATAATTACCTTGTACTCCATTTTGCACGGGTCCGTATCCTACACTACCAAATGGACCTTGACCAGAGGTATAACCTCCGCTTGGTATTCCAGTTTGTCCTGGTCCGTAGCTTCCTATAGGAATATGGCTTTGAATAGGTCCATAAGTAGGGCCTGATCCAGAGAGGCCTCTATTTGCAGTTCCACTTTGTCCCGGTCCATAGTTTTGATTTCCAGCAGCCGGCCCATTTTGACCTTGGTTAAAATTATTCCCATTAGGGATTGCATCTGCATTGTTTCCTATGACTCCATTTCTATTTGGGCCAGACCCTTGACCTTGACCACTTTGCACAGGTACTTTTTCATACCCTCTGCCGCTTGGAATACTTCCTTGCAATGGACCATAACTACCGGTATGTGGGCCATTTTGCCCAGAACCAATAGCAATATTTCCACCGTTGACTCCATTTTGACCACCTACATATCTTGTTCCTGGTCCATATGCCCCATTTCCGGTAGGTACGTTACCTGGTTCAAATTCTAGTCCATTTTGTCCTAAAATAGGGCCACCTGTGCCTTGGGCGGGCCGGTAACCTAGACCACCTGGTCCACTCATTTGACCAGGTTCATAGTCTCGATTGCCTTGCTGGACACCGGGCCCGTATTTACCATTGTCACCTTGGTTCCCTCCCGAAGCGTAACCCGGTCTATAGGGGCCTGGTCCTGTCATACCGTCACTTGGAGAGCCTTGTTGATTTTTATTGCTTCCTTGACTTGGTCCGTAACCATTTGCGCTTCCTGTTAGCGGTCTCCCACTTTGTCCAGGGACATAAGAACCGGAGGGTCCATAGCCACTTCCTCCATTAGTACCACTATTCCATCCGGGCTTTCTATCGACTGGACCGTACCCATTCCCCCCCAATGTTTGCCCAGGTATATACGGCACTTTTTTTAAGCTTTCGGCGGCATCAGATTTTCCTATGCAATCATCGCAACTGGGATCAAATACTGACTGACTTTGGGCTTGTCCCATCCCACTGTTGCCACCTATGAAACATAAAATGTATTTACTAAGAATATTTATTAATCAAATTAAAAAAAAAATAAATCATTGTTTTTATGAATATTTAGCTCATTAATACACAGTTTTTTGATAAATACTGGCCAAAAAAATTTTTTTTTAGTGTAAAAAACACAATTTAGAACGTTGTCTTGGCAAGAAAGATGATGATGATGATGATAAGTAATATATTTGTGTCAAGCTAGCCTCATTAAAAATTATATGCTGTTAAGATCGAAGAAGCTTTTAGAATGTTTGTTGCATATTAATTTCAATGTTTACCTCGATTTTCTTCATTTTTCGCGCACCGGGGTTATGGTTAATAATATGTAAAGCTTTAGTTTCTTATGATTTTTAAAGAAAAGCCTGCGACACCACATATTTGTCTTTTGTAAATTAGCAACGGTAAGGTATACTTTACTAACTTTATTGAAAATAGCTGACCCGGCAAACTCCGTACAGCCTTTTCAAAGTTTTCTTTTTTCCGTTTTTTCCAAAACCTACCTTAGACAATTCTAAACAAAGTTGCCAAAGACATCAATGCTGAAACTCTTAACATTTGGTCGTGTTGTTTGCAGGTGCGCCTACCGATCGATCGTTCAATTCCCGGGTCGGGCACTAGTAAATTTTTCTCATTTAGATTTTCTAGTAGTGGCTCGGAGTCCGGATATGGGCCACTACCTTTTGCATAGTGGGACGTAAACGCAACCGGTGAAACGTGGGAGTATTCTACATTCCTCTGCCTACCTTTTCAGGGACTACAAGCGTGATTTTACGTTTATTATAATTACATCCGTAGACGCCTGGCGGAGATAACTGATCTAGTGATAATTGATATCGACCAGGTATAAATATTATGAAATTACTAATATGGCAATTAAAAAATAGGGGTTGTTCGTAGAAAGAAAGTTCGTAGTGGTCTATCATAAAAAAATAAGAACAAAATGTTTTGTCTGAAAAATAAAAAAAATATTAATGGGTGGATCACCTTTCACATTTAGGGGTACGGAAAATAGATGATGGCCGATTCACAGACCTATCAATATGCTCACAAAATTTCTTCAGAATCGGTGAAGCCGTTTCGAAGGAGTTGAACCACAAACACTGTGACACGAAAATTTTATATATGTACATATAATAATCTATACGAAATAAAGTTATTTCATGTTAAAGCATGTTTTTGAGGATAAACTTTGTTCATCACAGCTTGTTCTTTGTACGTTAGTAGATAAAGTAAAATCAAAATAATTCAACACTACTCGTTTGTTGTACAGTGCGGTGCGGCAGCAACTAGCATTCATATTAATACTAGATATATGAAAAATAACTAAAAATATCTTCTATGAGATTAACTGCACATTATCCCTCTGAGATTGTAAATAATGATAGATGTAATAGACGACTGAAATAATTCTTGTGTCTTATGTAATCTTGAAATATAACGGTTACTCACTGACGCTCGCTCTTGAAGAATCAGCCGCTGAGTGCGCTTCGGCTTTTCCCTCGTCTTTTCCATTGCCGCGATCGATTGCCAAATACTGTGACTGCGTTTGACCCCTGTATCTGCCCCTGGGGACAAAGCCGGCTTGTCGCCGCGACCGGCTCAGGTTATTTATGGCAGTGACCATTTGCGTCCAGTTGACCACGTCGCCTTTCAGTTGAGTGAATCCTCTGCAAAAGACGATCTTCGATGGACTTTGTCTCGCCAGCGATTTAACCTGTTGCAACACAGATTACAATTGAACAACAATCCGTGAATGTTGTAACGGCTGTGGTACAAATATAGCAACTGCCCTCAATTTTGTTATTAATCATTATTGCAATGGGTCAAGGGAATAACAATAGCCTTGACAAATATAAGTTATCATCTAACGTCGTGCGGTTGAGATAAAAGCTGCACTGCAGCTTAGAAAATTATCGATAAAGAGCTAGTTAGTTCCCCTTTTGACATTTAGATTACTGGCGACCCGCCCTGTTTTCGCATGAGCGGGCAGACTACCTTTTGCAGCCTATAAATGCCCACACCGCAATGATTAAAGACAGGAGAATTGGGGTGAAATGATTCTCATTAAGGCCTGTTCAATAATAGCCCTGTGAGAATTTAAACGTGTCGCAACTCCTAACATTCGCTCACCGTAAATGGCTGAACTGAATGATTGATGTATTATTTAAGTTCTTGATGAATGTTAAAATTTAGATTAAGTTTTGTTTGGTAACGAATCAGAATATAAGCCATTTTCCGCACTTTAGCTCATGCAGCACTTTTGGTTACTTTATCCCATTAAGACATCTATCCTATTTCAAGTTAACTTGGTATTGTACCGGAGATCAGAGGCCTTTGTTACCTTTGATACGTTTGATCAGAGGCCTTTGCTAGCACCACATACTATCATCATTATTATATCTTTGCCTACCATAATGTTGAGATAATACTCGGAAATTAGCGATTCTCTTGAAACTTTATACTAGTATGTTTCATTGTGTATGTTCTATGGCGATACTAACGTTGGCGATTATACATATGAAGGTCGCTAATATTTTTTTTTTCATTATTGGAAATTTATTGTCGATTGTACGAAGTTATTTTTCGTACAGACGATATCGGTATAAAAGTAAACTTGACATTTAATTGAAGTGTTCACGTAGAGCATAATTTTAAGGAATCAGGCTTCGGTTCGATTTTGCACCGTCTGAGTACAAATTTGAAATCACAAATCAATCAATCGCCTTTACTCTCTTTATCGCTGTAAGACTGTAGCTACATGGAAAATTTATACGCAAATCAATGCAGCTCGCTGCGTCCCAAGCTATAACAGCTATAACTGTGCGCTCATTGCCTTTGAAGGAATCTTTGCCAGTCTTTCAGCACTTATACTAATTTATTTATTTATTTCAACTTCTATGACACACAAAACAGAATATAATTATGTATGTAATTATAAATAAATAAAGAAATATCTTAGGACATCTCCACACACGGCCGTCTGATCCCAAACTAAGCGTCAAGAGAGCTTGTAGTATGGTAACCAGACGGCTGATAAACTAAATATATACATATAAATATATACTTAAATAGATTATTAAATATATTATTAAATAGATATATTTTTTTACACCCATACACAGAACAAATACCTGTGCTCATCACACAAATATTTATTCTGGGTGGGAATCGAACCCACGACCCCCGGCTCAAC
>DWEJ01002464.1:0-11439 GCA_018245835.1 Mysoria sejanus stolli | reverse complement strand
CATTCGTCACTCTCCCATTAGCCAGCATCTAGCCGATTTTATCGAGATAGTTGAGTCTTGGTGTTTCTCGGCACCGTCCTTTGGGGTTCCTGGCAATTTATCATTTAAACAATCCCATAATACTCCATCCGACCTAGTGGGAGATCTACTCCCTTTACTTTAGCGATCATGCTTGCAACCAATTATTTTTTAAGACACGTTAGCACATAAATATGTTGACAAGCAGCATAACACTAAAAGGTAAATTCTAAACTAGTGCTTGCAGACTCACTAAGGATATCCTAGGAGAATAATTCGTAGAATTATTTGCAGCCACGAGCTACTGCTCAGCGGTATGTTGTTTGTTATGTCTTCATACTAACGCCTCGTTAACGACGCTAGCGCTTTACTGCTTTGTAATTCCACACCGCACATTAGTAATAAGGCGGCCTTAAACTACAGTTGCATGTACGATGACTGTTGTGTAAGTTGTAACTCTTGAAGATTTTTTCTTACTTTAAAGCGCATTTGCGCTATTTATAATACCCGCCGTTTTCGCGTAAAATGTGTGTAAAATCATAATCTACTTTAACGATAATAAAATTACTATAAATTATCTTCAAATAATATTCAACAAACCATTGACCTAATCTAAAGTTGATATTGAACGTATTGTATCTTAAGAAACAAATTTTAGTCGTTCAAGCATAATTCTCTTTTAAATAGTACACTAGCTCTTATTTTAAAAATCATACTCACAATCGCATTGTATTGTATTAGTAATAAGCAATAAAACGAAATTTTTTATAAGCCGTAACAATGCAGCAGCATTATTACGAAATATAAAAAAATATAAATGTTAAATTTAGAAACCATTGTCTTTCGCAGTTCTTGTTAAACTTGTACTAACAACGTGCATTACGATGCGCTACGACGCGCTACGACGCGCTTCGCTGCACTACGAGCAAATTGATACGTCGCGGGCGGATGTAGCGCGCTCTTCCGTGTTCCGACATAGACATGCTTAGGTACGAACTTCATATTTTGCTGGAACTTAACATTTACATAGATATGACACTTGTATACGATATTTAAATTATTTACTAAGTCATTGTATCTATCTTAATTTAAGTTGATCTATAAATATTTGAAGCTGAACGTAACACCAAAATTTAGTTCATATCGTACAAACAGTATTATATAATGAGAGCGATAATAAACGTAATAATGTTGTATATTTCATATTTTACGTTCAAACAATACTCAATATCCACTCATATAAACTCGAATCAATGATTTAAAAGCTAACAATGAATGTAATACATTGTTCAATATAAGGCTGAATGCACGAAAATGGTGAGGGCGATTAACGGCACTATTTATAAGTAACAAAGGACATTAAAAGCGAAGGCATATCAGATCGGACCGTGAACAAGGAAGCAATGACAATTATGTAAATGAAAGTTCACTTGCAGCCGCGTTGATGAAAACATCGAGATAATCGGCGCTGTCCCGCGCACGGTTATTTATGTTTGAGTAACGGCTTCCCGGAGAATAAAAGGAAGACGAAGTAAGTAAAGCGGTAGATCACATGTTTAACACAACTGTATAATTTAAAGAGAGTAACGTTATTTGAGAATTTCAGACCTGCTTACTTTAAGTAAAAATATTAGCAGAATAATAAACAGATTACACTACCGCTTATTAGTGTACCGCTATTTAGTGTAACTTGATAATAATATTATTAATCAGTGTTAGTTTGGCGACGGGACGGAACGAATAAGGATTGCTGGTGCTATTAGCCCAATTAATACATGTTAGTATCTGTATATTTAATATTAGTATCTGTACTTTTCTACTTTGTGTTGTCTTATTTTATTGTTTACTTTTATTTACTTTTATTAAATGTAACTAAATACATCATTAATATACTATAATAAATATAGAAAGATATTGTCGTAAGTAAATATATTAAACTTAACGGGACAGGAAACATTTTCAACATGGCACATTTCTAGACAAAATCGGAATTAAACTAACATATAGAGGAATTAGCTTATAACTGCGGTGCCGGACTTACGATAGAAATCGATTTCATTCTCACAGCTAGTTTCAAGTAAGACGACAATTTTTCTCAAGAAGCAAACGTGAAACAACCCTAAATTTAGCGGAAAGGAGTCGGTACAAGAACGAGGGTCGCGTTTAATGAGTAGACACTAATTACCGCACAATCTTAATAAGTTAGGACTCTCGTGATCAATGCCTTTTTACTCTTCGTTTACTTCCCCTTTCGGCAACAATATCTATAATCTCTACATCTATATCTAGAAGTCGTGTCGTCGTGTCGTCGTGTAATAACACGACGTAGAGCCTTCAATTCTTCAGTGTATCTTTTTATAAGCGAGTTCATAACAGTCGGTGGTAAGCAATATTCCTAATTGCTTTAACGATCATGTATTGAGTATCATCATCACGGCTGTAATCCTTGAAGTGGTAGGCAGAGGAATATAGTACTCTCCCATGTTTCGCCATATACATATACATCCTAACATGGAATCAATGGCGAGCGTATTGCCATACTGCATTAAACTTTGATTTTCACGCTGACGCCTACTTGTTTACGGTTAAGTCATTTCAAACCTTCCGTTTCATATTTAAATATTAAAGTGACTTTGACTTTAATACCTCATTTTGATAGCGCATTCGTGTCTACGGTGGAGGAATAAAACGGTTAATGACGGTCATGATTCAAAAACTTTTGAACATACATAATAATATTCCCGAGTGCAGATGTGAGCCAAAATACTAATATTTTATAATAAGTACTTCCTGTTCGTTTTACATACACTGCCCGGGACAACACTGTACTCTACGGTAATAAATTGCAATGGTTATTCTGTAGACTGTACTCTCACGAGAGACGACCGTCTCCATAGTTTGCTACGGCAAACGTAGTAATATTGCTAGACTCTACATCGTGTGGATATATTCATACATGTGTTTTCAATGTAGAGTTCGACATGTGGTCGCAATACAAAATTTTAGGGACACAGCATTGGTATTGTTAAAGGGCTGTATTCACTGTTCTGTGAGCTGTTCCCGTGTTAATATCACTCATATGTGCAGAATAAATGAAAACAAACAATGTATAAGTAATTCGTTACGTTCTTATTTATTACTTGACTTGTAATTGAGATACACCTCTAGTTGCACTGAATAAACTTATTAGTTTTGAAACTACATACATATTGACAATAATTAAAATAGACAATAAAGAGAAAGTCTGGATTGGAACAGCTACATGCCTTGGCTGTTTATGGGCAGGAGGTAGGTGATGTAAGAAACTGTGCTCTGTGATCCCGAAACAACATGCCCAGCTTGGATATTACGGGCATAACCCCTCAGCGGATGCCTATGTTCAGCAGTAGACTGTAATAGGCTGATAATAATGATATCTACATTTGAATAAAAAAATTGAATAACATGTGTATGTTTTAATATTCGCCAAGGTGTATGAAGCCTGATAACCAACTCTTAATCAGCGTGCCAGGTGATGGCCTCAAATCATTTCATTCTGTTCATGTTCATATCGAAAATGGTAGATCGCGAACATTCAAAAATTTAATTTAAGTTAAAATGTTATTAAAAATATACAGCCGTTACTCAAGACAATACGCTCGGAAGAAATTTTTCATTTCCAATCGCAAGGCGAATGAAATACGTATTGCTTCACACGAAATTGTTAGCGGGCTTACAGCGTGCGAGAACACAGCGCTTTCCCGTTTTTCTTTAACGCCCAATTTCATTGCAATTTTAGAAAATAGCGTTTATAGTGGCTAGAGTCAATACACTGTTTGCACTACCCAGTCATAATAGACATAAATTTATTTGACGTGCTTTCTACAATAACATAAGAGTATTAACAATTAAAGCATGGGAGTGTACTACATTCTGCTGCCTGCCTCTTGGCGGATTACAGGCGTAATGTTACTTTAGAACGTTGTGTTACTAAAGATAAGTAATTCATTTAACTATATAGGGCAAAATTAAAAATATTGGAATTCAAAAAAAAGTATATTCCACTTGGATGGTTGCTTAATTTGTTTTAATAAACTCTGTGAAAATAATCTCTCATTTCTCTAGCCGGATTATTTCTTCGGAAATAACAAGTAATTAATTTTCTACTTTGCTTAGACAGTTTTTCTAAAGAATTTTTCTATTCTACTGTTTTTGTGGACGATGGTAAATAAAATTACTTATAAATTTTTATACTCTTACTAATCTTCCAGCTAATGAAAGTGACTGCGTACCGCCCCGATCTCGACAGAATTACGACAATGTTTGCAGACAAAACGACTTCACGCTTCACCGAGGGCCTTGTAATAAATAAATGGAGGTATGTACGTGAAGATAAATCTTACTTTGTGCTTTTATTTATCGGGTACTGGATGTACAGTATTTATGAAAAGGACATTATAAAACTACAATTCCGCTTCAAGTTCCGCCGTCGTTAAACCAATTAATGTTACGGGATTAAATTTTTTCCGATCGATTACACTTGTTTATTAGCATCGATACCGTTTCAAGTAGACATTCAACCTTAATTTATTTATCGAATAAAGGGGCGAGAGCGGTGCGGGCTTAGCATACGCTCCTTACATATTTTATAGCGTACACGGTCGATCGGTCGCGGCGATAAAATGATAAAACGGTTCTTCCAATGGTTGGCACGAGCCGCGACCTGCCGAGTGATTGATAAAACTCATTAACGCTTAAATGGCCGTGCACCCTGTCTACCCCTCCACTTGCTAACATTTATTGCGAATGCGCGATCGTTACCGTAATAAATACCGGGCCATTAAATAAAAGGTATTTTAAAATATCAGATTACTTCACCTTGACTGCGTCAGTGCTAGATTGGTTGTAGCGCGACTGCTGATGAAGGTTAGGGAAGAGGGTTGGACGAAGTATTTTTTGGTTTTTTTGAACTTGAAATACACAGTAATTGTACGAAGTCTGAATTTGCGCCTCGTGGATCGTAATAGACTTATTCTCTATTCCATGGTGCAACGTTTAATTCTTATGATTAGAACAATATTTATAAAGTATTGCAAACCAACCATTAGGCCGCATCCACTTACATCCAGCCGCACTCGCGTAAAACTTTACCCATCTATATATAGTCAACATATTGGTTATATACCATTTATTATTATCTTACGTTGAATCACAATAGATATAAGATGAAATTCATATAATACAAAATTAATGAAATTGAAATGAAATTTCAATGCGCGACACTTAAAAAAGGTAAAACCTGATGTTTAATAAATTATTAACATATATTCTGTGCGTTAACGGCCAGGGTGACATTTAATAGTTTATATACTGATATGATTTATGTCATGATTTTAATTAGTAAGTTCTAATACAGGATCAGAACAAACGATACCATCGTCAATGATAATGGCTTCTCATTATTTGTCCGGGGCGTGTTTGGACTGTTCGTGACGTATGAACTCTCAAAGGCGACGGTCCCTTCATATTGTAAGAAAGTTGCATTTAACTGTGGTTAAAAATATTAATTACATAATTATAAAGACATCAGAAATTTGTAAAATACAGTATAATTGAGAATAACCGCTGTTACATATTATTTACCCGTCACATAATTTCCGATGTAATCTGTTATATCAACAGATTACCTGAGGATACAATCTTCGTTTATTTCTTACAGTTATTTGAAATAATATTATATCATTTCTTGTAAACATTGTCGTCAAATACACTACTTAGTCGATATTCCTCTACCCTTTCCGCTTACTTATGTACATTTTGATTTGCTCAATTACAGAAACTATTAATCGTGACTGCCTAGTTGGTGGTGGTGTTTACAAGCGCTACCGACCGGGAGGACCTGGATTCAAATCCCGGTTCGGGCACTATTGGAAACGTGGAAAAGTACTATACTCCTTTGCGCATATTTTCGGGGTATAACAGGCATGAAATTACATTAGTGAATATACGCGTTTACTTAATTTAATATCTAATTACATTACATCTAATTACTGTAATCATCGACGAGTCATGGACGCCTCGCTAAACGTATTAAGGCTTTGATAATATCTTTCATTAAAATTAATGCATTTAACTTCATCTGTACATTGCTAGGGCTTAGCGAACTTTATTTTAACATTGTAGCAAATAATTGTGCCTTTTTTACTATGAATAATAATATCGCTATGATCATCATCATAAGCCTATTTCGGTCCACTGCTGAACATGACCTATGTTTAGCAGTGGCCCAATAGCACGGCACTGAGACATCGGCGAGTTGGAGAATATTTAGGATTTTAGATCCGCAAAGAACAGTTTTAAAGCTTTCACTCGTTTTTAGACATATCTCTCTAGACCACATTGCTATGTAAACGTAGCAAACCCGTTAACATCAATAAAGAATTATGGTAGCGAATTAAATTGGGAATAGGTAGTAACTCTTGTTACAGGGCGACGCGACGGGCCGAACGGAAATCACCATTTAATTGAATCGGAACAACGGAGGCGCTTCCCGCGGGTGAAAAGGTTTTATGAGCTGTTTCATTATCGCGAGCGCCTGTAAACGGCACTTGTTTGTGAAAGGGCAAATAAACGACTGTTTCAGAAATATTCCGGAGCGGCTTCGCGCTTGTACGACGCACAACAAATTGTACGCAAGTCACGCGCGGGCCGAAACACGCCTTTCATAATTATTGTCTCCAGACAAGACACTCTTTTCAGGGTTTATATATATATGAGAATGTTATTTTGCGTGCATGATTCAAATAAATACATTTTATTGTATCCTTATATATTTATAAAAGTTTTGTATGTCTTGGTAAAATAGGTTTTAGTCGCCCTGCGGATAGGTCGAGTGACGATATATTCAATGTAGCCAGCAGTGGTGGTATGAGAAGTGCGGAACATACAGCTGTGTCGTGCTATTAGCGAGGCTTATATCAATCAGTGGATAAAAACGCGCTGATGTTAATAATGGTGCATCTGTCCTCATGATAAATTACTAGTCACTATACGTACATATATGCATACGAAGTAAATATTTAAGTGATTTGCAGAAAGTTAAATCTAACTACTCATATGTCTGAGAGAAGTTACCAGTATTCTTTTAAGGTGATCCGTGCAATTATTAGCTATAAGAGTCACTGTACGCGGTTTATTAATGTTCGAACAGTTTAATATAATAAAAAACTGTTACTGAGTTAAACGTCACTTCACACCTGTAATCCATTCCAAACATTCCCACGTTTCTCCGGTTACGATTACGTCCCACTATGGAATAGGTGGTGATCCTATTGCCATGCATCGGGCACATATCCAGACCCCGAACCACTACTAGAATTTTAATTTTTAGATTTTCTAGAAAATGTCTAAATTAGAAAAATTCTTTTGTACTATTCGACCCGGGAATCGAACCCGGGACCTCCCAATTGGCAGTCGCACTTGCAAGCAACACGACCAACGAGGCATATAAATATATAAATATGATGAAATGTTTACAGCCAGTATTTATTACATTATTATTTAGGATGATGGTGAGCGACTCTAACAGAAACGACTGTTTCATTTATTCATTCAACGATTTACTTATTTCCAATCGAACTAATTCATTTATACTTATCACCATCTAGTTATTCTGTTTCATTACAAAGTCATTTTATACCAGAATTTGGATATTTTTTTAAACGAGCAAATTCAATTAATTTCGAACTCAATTTTCTACCAACCACATAGACATCAATGGCAGATAAACTCTATCCACATTTTCCGCAGCATTTCTACAAGCGCACACTAAAACATGGAGTTTACTCATCGTCTTTCCACTTTAAGAGACATCACTAAGCCGTTGTAGATATAAAAGAGGTGCCGTTCCTTAGCGGCTAATGGACTCAGGTACGAACGTGCTAGAACCGCCGCTGGTACGGACTATAAAGAATTTAATGAAGTAACTGAATACGTTTACTATGAAAATAAAAAACAAGCGTGCCTCATAGAAATTGTAACACAACGTGCACTTAAAATGTTACACGAAATTATTTATTTTCTCTAAAGAAGATCGTAGTGTCATTAGAGGACACTAAGATGAAGACTATACACAGACTGAAAATATTTATCTTAACATGGGATTAACTAGTTAGCGAGATAGGTAAGAAAACTGAAAACGTATACACATATAAAAAAAAATTATATCAAAATGCTATTAGCAAATAATCGACTAAAAGTCCACTGACACAATAAAAAAAATTGATTTTTGTAATAATACATAAATTCAGCAAATACTATTTTAAACAATACATGGTATTTTTATTCCTGTAATCTCAATATTAAGTATTGGGCGTATTACAAAAAAACATTTGTCATCGCCCCTTAGTTCTAAGGAACCGCAATCACCGTTGGAAATTTGTCACAATCCGACACAAACATACGTACGATAGATGCATCGTCGTTATCATCATTATTATCAGTAGTAATAATTGCTCAATTTAAAGAGCATAAAGTTCTACAAACAATGCCTTTTATAATAATAATTATTATAAATACACAAATTAAAAGTCGAGGGCATTGCTACGGGCATTTAACTGGACGGTACAAGCCCGGGTCGTTAAACCCAGCAAGTTCCTCGGAACAGAAACTCCGTATAGATGAAACATTATAATTTTCGCCCACGAAACCTAAGTTACTACTGTTTGTTCCTCAATATGTATTTTGTACCGTTAGCCATAAAACGGTAAAAGACTCGAATACAAGAAAGAGTGGACTTTATGATAATATTGCGAGATTTTTTCTGTGACAATAACCTCATTCTTTTTCCCTGCAGTAGTCCCAAACAATCAATATTTATTTATTTTATGGGCACAAAAACTCTAAATCAAAACATGCTTAAAGCACTCACCAATATACTTCATTAACAAATAACACATTCTTTCTTTTGTCTGGTCCTAGTCCAATTAAAAAATAACGAAGGTCCAAAATCTACTAATAATTCCTACATAAGAGTTGTTCGCAAAGCGAACATTAAGTATATTATGTTTATTTGAATTTCGTTCAAAAATATACATCTAGGAAATCTACAAATATTTATTATTATCTGTTCACTTAAACTGTATTTTCTGAACCATATTATATAAGACAAAGAAACCAACAACAAAATAAATCGGTCCTAAAACCCCTCATGTGGAAAGGCTTTACGAATACAACAAAACCCTAGACGTAATTTATCGAGCCGCGTCGCGGGTGTGCTGTGCTATTGGCGTTAACTGAGCAGTCGGGAAAATAACATGTTTTTGGACCACGTACAAAGCTAAGTGGGTGATTTGAACCCAACTACATCAACATACATTTCTGTGTTATGTCGGGTGAGCGCAATTGTCACCCGCGAACAGAATTGCGCGATAAATTAGGCACTAAAACGTCGTGAGAAAACTTGGACGTCTTAGATCTTTTCATTATGAACTCTTAGTCATTTGAAATCTGCTAGTCCGGACTAGTACAGAGTGACTGATTTCGGCTGTAATCGTTCTCATACTCAGGAAAGACCCGTGTCCAACAGGGTTTAAGTTAAATATCGGCAATATAAATGTATGGCAATGTATGGCAACAATTCGATTGCTCACTTCTTAAGTATTCTTTAAGATTTCACCCTCTAGAAATTGATTTTAGCTTAAAGCCTACGCCCGGCAGACTTATCATAAATTTTTATGGCAATTTTATGTTTCCATTTGTACTTTATTTGCGTATTACTTAAAAGATTTACGAGGTACGACAAACAGATCCGCCGCGACATGACTAATGCGCTGTATCCAAACAATTTTGTCAAATCGTCGACGACGTAAATAACGTGATTACTTGCTGCGTCGGGCATTGCCTTTTTATTCTTAGCTTTTTAGTCTAAAATAAGTTGACATAAACATTGAAACGTTTCTTTGCGCAGAAGTAATTTTCCTTTTTATCTCAATTCGTCGCACACAGTACAATTGCTTGCATTTACGCCTGGGCTAAGAAATATCTATCGTGGGAATAAAGACAAAATGTAATGATCTTTTACTTAAGTTTAACGTATATCATCATAGTCAACCTGGCCGCTGTTGTAATAGGGCCTCCCAAGGATATTTTTTTATAATCCTTACACTTATATTGGTCAAGAAGTTTCCAAGTGATCAAAGTACATCGCCGCTTAGTACTTTCTTTGTGTCTTCTAATAAAACAGGTGTGTGACCTCAAGTAACCTCTGAAGTCAACTGTACATCAGTAGACATACATATTTTCGAAACACGCACGGCTCGTGGGCGCTCTAGGCTTGTTAAACATTTGAAATGTAATGAGATCCTACGAATGGCGAATGCTAATATGCGTCCCGTTTCAACGGTTATATATCTCTCACAATTGATTAAATTCTACCATTGTATAATATATACACCAATTGTTGTTGACAATAGGAAATAAAACAAAAATAGTTTGTATAAAATCTCCTGTATAACTTAATAAATATTCTTGGAACGAATTAATACAACGCATTTCAAAACATTTCACGTTAAATTTCAATCTTAAAAAATACACACTTGAGGTCAGTGCCAGATGCCGATATTATAAGCATGATCAAATTAACGTTTTCTCTTTTCCGTCCATTTTTCTATAACGGCTGCTAATGACCGCATTTTTAAACCAGGAATACTAAAGTGCAAACTTCGTTTTGCTGCAAAATTTAATTCTTTATTAGCCACGTTTTTATTACTAAGAGAAGCACTTTTAATTTAGCTCTGAGTTGCCGTAAACATTTTCAGGATGATAATATTTCAGATATATTCCTTCTGAAACACTACTCTGCGCGATGCAGTAATCGCTTGCAAACAAAGCGTCCATTTCTTTGATTTGACATTGTGACACATTTCCCGTTCCTTTTCCTCCGACGATGCCCGCATTCTGATGCCTCCTTTACCCTGAAATAAAAAGACTGACGCATCGATCCCCGAAGTGTGATATTTCCTTGAACGTCGCAGTGGTTTGATTTTGTAGCAACCTTATTACTTCTGAATGCAAATTCTCCAAATGCGCCGGTGTTATTAGGGACTAGGAATCAATTAAAAATTGACATTCCATACATGATATCTGTAATCCACGAAGAGATAGGCAAAAGAGTGTAATACAATCCTACATTTCACAATCTGCATTATATTTTCATCCCTCTACGGATAGAGGTGAGCGAGCCTATTGTCATACATCGACGCCGGGCACATACATATTCTGCCTCGTAAATCTAAGTTAGAAGTATCTAATAGGCGTGAAGATAAAAAAAAATATTTTTTTTTATCTTCACGCCTGTAATCCCCGAAGAGGTAGACAGAGGCGTGCAGAACACTCCCACGTTTCACCGCATACCTTTTTACGTCCCTCTATGGAATAGGTGGT
>DWEJ01002463.1:0-11442 GCA_018245835.1 Mysoria sejanus stolli | reverse complement strand
TTATTTAATGCTTTTATCGACAAATATTTATACAATTGAAAAGCCTTAATTGTTGCCTGTTTTTAATAAACATTTCAAATATAAAGTAGCTAGCTTAGAATAGCTAGTAGCTTAGAATTCCGCCTCCCACTGCAGGGGTTCTGAGTTCAAACCTTCATATCTTTGAAAACTTATAAGCGTTTTAAATGTTCAATAGTAGTTGCAGTACCGGTGAAGGGAAGCATCGTGAAGAAACTTTGCTCTAGATAAATAGCAGCTCTTTACCGTGTTCTATACGGCGTATTGTCTGTCAACGTGCACTTGGTAGCTATAAACCTACCACTTCGAAAAGAGGCCTGTGCCTTAAAGCAGAATAGAATAAAGTTGGAAAAGCGAAAGACTGGAATAGCTGATTAGCAAAACATTAACAAGGGATATTAGCATCTTCGTTAGGACTAAGTACGACGATAAGGGCGTACTTTCTACCCTTACAACGTATACTGCAAACGTTTGTTACTAAGTAAGGTACACATGTGTTAACACCAATAGTCTTGATTGGCAATAATCTCACCACCTATTCCATAGATTCTATGGCATAGAGGGTTGTAAACGTGTAACTCGTGAAACGTGGGAGTGTATTACAGTCCTCTGCCTCCCTCTTCGGGGATTATCAACATGATGTTACGGTTTTCTATCCATTCCAAATATGTTTATGCGAAGTCTCCCAAACCGGTGCACGTGTATGAAGTGTCAAATGCAGAATAAGCATGTTAGCTACGCCCTGCCTATCCCGTGAGGGAGCTGGCGTGATGGTATTTTTTTTCTGAGGCGGTTTTGGTTTTATATTCAATAAACGAATTGGTGCTCTTGTTTTTAATCACAATTAATTGTCAACTCATGGAGTACCTACTGTGCGAGTTATTCAGTTCGTTTTCTCTGGTCATTTAATTAGGTTGGGTAAAAATAGTTATTATCATTGTGAGAAGTTTCATATATGTAACCATCATTTATTTACTTCGCATATGGCTCTATGGTCACACATAAATTTCACTTTCAGTATTACACAGGTGGGCAATATAATTCCGATTCTACATCAAATTAATGAATCGCAAATTGCCTACTTTCAAATGGCGGGTGCGATTTATGTAAAATCATTGATTATAATAGAGCCCGACATATTTTCAGTTGAGAAATTTTTCATTTAAAATATCTAGATCCTGCGCTCACAGGAAGTGGTAGGAGGAAGCCGTGCCGTAGTAAACTGAACTTCCGTTGTACGCTACAGGATGGATGTTTTCCAATACATCGCCCTTGCTGCATATACTGTACAATCTGGGACAAACAATTTTGTAAAAAGTAATCTGTTCATCTGTGCTTCTCTAAGATTCCTTTCAGATAGGTAGCTAGAATAGCGGAACTGCATTTTGATCATATTTCGCAATAATACTTTAGCAAAGTTCAACACTGTAAATGTTTAAATGTTAATTGTGTGTATTTCGTGGTGATGACAAGTTTTCTCTATATCTCTCTTTCTCTCGCTTTAGTCACCATCAAGACATTATGTCGTCATGATTCTACAAGCCTTTTGTTATTGTGTGGATCTCACACTGATACCATGGCCTGTTCGTCATTACATATGCGTCACAATCAGTTTGTTTATTATAAAACGCTAACTTCCTGTTGGTAAAACCCCTAAAATCCATACAGTTTTATTAGAACGTGAAACTAAATATCTGTTAATTTTAAATAATAATACAGCTGAAAACCTTGTTTCAGAAAGTTACCTTATCCAAGCCACTCAAAATACATTAAAATAAATCGACCTAAAAAAACTTGAAAAACGCTGGAAGATTGAATGTTAATTATTTACGTGTACGCGTAACGATAAGGTTACAACAACTATAAATAAGTACGCCTTGGGCCACTTGCTACCCGTAGATAATGCAATATCCGAAATGGATCCATTATGCATGCGGTAGCGGTCGTTCATAGTGGGAGGCGCACAGCTGCATTGCCGCGCATGAAAACCGCTGAAAATTTTCATTGAGCACGTGCTATCGGCTTTTCATAGCGCGCTCAAGTGATATTGAACCTGCGGCGGAATTCTCGACGCAAGTTAGCCGGGAGCCAAGTAGCCCTTGCGGTTTAAGTCTACGTTTTACATTCCGTCTTAGTTACAGCCGTTTGTGTTGCAATCTATGCCATTTTATTACATACAGGTGAACGGACTTGCGAACGGTTATAAACTTACTCTTCATGTGTTGGTTGGTACCTTTCTTCTCACGTGTACGCTAAATTTTAGTCACCGCGTATTTACATGTGTGTTGTTTAGTTGATAAGTCGTTATTTACGCATAATAAACTAATTAGACGAAGGACAACATAATATTGTGGCCGTAGCATCGGAATTCGGAGGGCACGACACACGCATTCGCCCACTCAGTGCGCGCGTGCGCCGGCCAGTGTCAACCGACTCGACCGTAATACAATTACGTCCATACATCTTATGAATATGAATTATCTATGATATAATATATTATAATGGTTACGTTACGACGCTTTGAGGCTTGAAGCACGTATGCAGGTTTTATTAGTTTATTGATCTGTTGTGATCAAGGCAGCCACCGTATTTCCTGATTAGAATTCGACCGATTTCCTCACTTCCTGTTCACTGTCCAATTTCAAATCAATTACTATACGCGCTACTTTAATTACTTATTACGATTCTCTAAGACATTACAGGATTAAAATGAAGTGCATATATATTTATTTTAATGATAATGATTGTTTAATTTTTACACAGTTTACCTGTTTTAAAAAACGCTTGGCGGTAATTTAAAGTTTTGACGAGGAGATACATCACATTATATACATCAACACAGGCACGCGTGATCGAAACGACTATGTATTAATGAACGACTAGAAAACCGAAAGCGAAAATAAATTACAAAATCGTCACTTCACTTGTCATTATCGATATATATGGCGATGTTGCTTTCTATAGAAAAAGTTGCACGTTCACTTGAACCTGTAAACCGGCTTCATTTTATCAATCAGTAAGATAAATCTCGTCTAACTGAACCACTATTCAAGTTTCACACGCTTATCAAGTGAATATATTAATCAATGTACATTATTTTAATGTGACATTGTATCGTAATTTTATATCCGCCATTTTATACAGACTATGAATTCGTATCGAAATTATTTTTGTTTCTATTAACAGCGAAAGTTTCAAAATTTCAAGCGATAAATGTGACGAACATTCTTTTAGAAGTTAGTTATTAAGAACATAGTAGAGAGATACATTTTAAACACATCTCTTAAACGGGAAATTCATTATTTAATCATTTGTTACAAAACTACTTAACATTACAAGATTCATCCATCATTGTTGTATACTATTATCGTGTGTCAATTAACGAATTAGTTATTATAGAATTAATAACGAATTAGTTATTATAAAATGTCCTTGGTATAATTCGTGTGCAAAATTGAATTCGCCGCCTTGTCGGTTGCCTGCCTAGCCGGGTGCGTCATCGGGTCGTCTCGATTGCGCCCAGAGTGCTCCAACATTATGTCTAATAATAAGACACTTTACATCGGACCCAATTAGAACGAATCTACGTATCGAACCCAAATAGCAATGTTTACATCAACTTGGTATTGTAACTAGTTCTATGAAATAATATTGTTTTTAAACTGTGCTTTAATTGGTAATGATACCCTGTTCTGCAGGTTCGAATTATAACCATTCTGTCTAACAGTGACTAATGACAGAACGAAAAACAAGATGACGACTTATTACACTATATTCTTAAGAATGTTTAACATATTTTGTATATCTTCCATCTGTGTTTTTGTATAAATACATTTATTTATAAGAGGCACAAAAACTAAGGTAAGAGGTATTAAATATAAGAAAACTTAAATAGATACAGTATTTCAATTAGCATAGTTATGTGCAGTTAGAAACAATATTATTATTTTTTGTTAAAAATGTTTTGTGCAAATACAAGAACATAATGTTAATGTCATAACATTAAGGGGCATTACAAATGTTAATTAATTCATAACAACGTAACAAATACAGCATAGGTATTAATATGTAGGGAAAGTTAAAATTACTATTTGGACTGAAAACTTTGTGGTAGGATATTTAAACAATGTAACAGGTAAAACATTGGGGTAATACAGTCCTCTTTCTACCACTTCAATAAAACACAGGTGTTCTGTTATGTATGTTTTAAACATCTGACACCTAACACAGGATAAGAGAATAATTCATTTCATTTAACCAAATAAATTTTGTCTCAATCAAGAACTGTCTTGTAGTTGGCAGGAGGTTGTAAGGGTCTTGGACAAGGATACTCTATTGTAGTTCTAATTGCATGGTGGCATATACCAAAACAAAAAAAAAATTCAGTCTAAACATAGATGTTAGTCAATATGGGGTCAAATGTGGCAAAGACATCTAACATATAATTTACTTGCACATAAATTGAAATAAGTACCCTTTCAAATCAACTTATCTAAGCACTTCCATACATTATCTAGCATCACACACTGATTGAAATTTATAGGTGGCCAGCAGACTCAGTGACAGGACAGTGCAGTATTTATGAAATTATAATTTCAACATACTAAACTGACTATTCACAGCATTTAAAGGCACTCATGGTAAGCAACATTGTGCCAACCAAAAAAGGCATAACTTCTCAACAAACATGTATATTATAGCTATGTTGACCAAGTGGATGGATCAAACAGTGGCACCATATTTGAATGTGGTGTCTGCAATTATGTTACATCTCTAATTAGTGCACAATGAGATATCTATTTTGCATTAAATGACAGCGAGTAAACTTGTTTGCCTTGAGTTAACCACATTATGTACTCATACATCTTTCTGTTGCACATCTAATAAATACTGTTTCTATGCACTCATATTACTCTGACATGAGTAGATTGTCAATTGTGAGCTGAGAAAATGTAATTTGTATTAGATTTATCATAACATTTCACATTGAGACAGTGTCACTTGTATGTGTTTGATGAATATCTTACTGAAATTAATTTATAATATATTAGCTGATACACATGACACACATGATGAGATAAAAGTAGAAAAATATAGACGGCAAAAATATATCTCACAATACTTTAACAAAATATTAAAAGCTTTAACCACTTTGCAACAAATGAATATATTGTCATATTTTTTGTTTAAGACTAGAACCATGTGTCCAAGTACTATATTTTTAGTACTTGGACAAATTTCATTTATATTACATTTCATTTATTGACTTTATACCCCCTACTTTTTTGTGTAATGCACACAGACTTCTATCATTTAATTATATAGATTAAGAGTAATTATTCACTGTATACTCGGACACTCATAACGAAAATTAATCCTACACAATTTTTAATTTAACCTCTATTTTCGACATGTCATTTTGTACGTAGGGAACCTCCAGATGCTAGCTTGTAGTCTGTAATTAATGTTTAGTGTATATTGTATTGTATATAGTGTGTATATTCTTTGATAATGTGTATTAAAGAAAAATATTGGGTAATTTTAATACAATTCAGGCACAAGCATGATGGATTTAATTTTACCAACATATGTAGAATGGAGTCAATATTATTAATGGCATTATTATAAAAAAATCTATCATATTTTTGTTACTTTTTATCAGGAATTTCCCTAGTATTTATTCAAAATAAAGTTAATAGATTGTTTATGTCAATCGTAACAAAAGTAAACTTCAGGTTTACACAAATATCATAGGCATTGGATATGTACGTCTTTGACAGTCAGCTGATTATGATATGCAATAAAAGAATAGCAAAAACAGTAAATTATCGTCTATAACAAATCATCATATAAACGGATGGCGAAAATATCACAATAGTGTGCATATTAAATTTAAATTTGATTGTTTTTACAAACATTGGGTAAAATCCAAAGACCTTTTAAAGCGCAATCACACTAATGTTATATATATGTAGAGAAATTTAATAATTTTCGAAACATAAATATATTTATTATTCATATTAAGAACATTAAGGGAATTAATAATATAACAGCGATGACATAGCTACAGTTTTTCCGATATTCATTACCAGTTTCATCGACTTCCACTAATATTCAGGTTCGTGTAATCTTGACTTACCTCCCCGCTGCGAGCTGCAGGAGAGTTCTCTTCGATTTCGTATATAATATGTGGCAAACCGGCTTCACCAAGTAAAGAAAATCCAAACCCTAAGTTGTCACAACGATTGAGGACCACTAGTCTTTCGTCAGCCATATTCAGCGGACGACAGCATTGGGCAAATCCATCAAAGGATTTCACTGTTTACACTTCCTTACTATCACATAAGGGCTATTACATTGAATTATTACTCAATAAATCTAATGAAAAGATTCATAATTATAACGTACGATAGGCAAGCGCACCCATCCAAAGCGACGACAGGTACAGACAGATAAATAAATTTTGAATAGGTATATAGACTATTGTCTGTGGTTAATGGGACTCCGAGCCATAAATACAATAACACTTAACTATGTCACTTATTGAATTTCAATGTTAGGAAATGACAATCGAATTAAAGCGTGGTTTACATAATTTAAATTTATTCTCAGAAATTCTAAGTAAACAAAGCATAAAACAAACAAGATAAACCATTCAAGAAATACGTATCGTAATCACTATCAAGAAAATGTAATCATTCAAATTTAACTATTTTTAATTAATTTCAGTAAACAATTACTGGATATGTTTCTATAAAACGCCTACTATAAAATTAACGATACTCTGCATAATATGCAATACTCGAAAATCTAATGTTGCCACATTCTTTCGTCTCTATTATTTTTTAATGTAGTAATAAAACTAAGAATGTCATTACATTATCTATGATAGAAATTTGCAATCATTAATTTATTATCGCGGATTATATCATGTGGTTCTAATGTAGTTACTGTTTAAAATTTTGTAACGCTATACATATTGAATCCTTTGTAACCATTACATTAGTCAAGTTTATCTGTTTTTACATATAAACGTCAAAATGTACATAATATCTAATGTAGTTAAAGTTACAATTCCTAATTATTTAGCTGGTTTACCCATACCGGATTCGATTGGTGGCTGGTTTCGTCTTGGAGGTGAGTCGTATTTTCCTCATTGTTAGTGTTCAGCTCAAATTTTTGAAATAAAGAATCTTTTTTCTTTTGACTATTATAGTTTACTAAATTGTTTTAAAGAAAAATTGTTTGTTAGAAACAATTACATTTTTATCGTTTCAATATTGAAATTGTAATTTGAAAGTCTTAAAGCGGTCAAGGTTAGTGAAAAATAATTTCAAAAAGTGGAAAGTATCTTATACTTACCTAATAATTTGACCGGATTAGTCAAGGTAAGTGACACTGTTACCGATAAATTACCTTTTGTCCTAGTCACGCATAATGAATAATGTATCGTTTGATTCTACTGCTTAGACCCATGGACTATTAGCTAAAATAGAACACTAACTACTGTTGCGCTGCATTAATATTTACTTTAGTCACCTAAGATGTGATCTTTTTGGTTTTTTCTTAGGTATATAAAATGTGTATACATTTTTTTTGTTTTACTTTTATTTAAGACTTAAGAAGACTTCCATCAGATCAAATCGTTTATTCTCTCTTTATTAATGGTTATCCAACTTTCGATTCAATGTTATTTATTATTACCAGATCTCATTGGTCATGTTTTTTGCAAGCATGACTGCCAATCAAGAGGTCTTGGGTTCAAATCCCAGGTACGGCACTATTGGATTTAGATTTTCTAGTAGTGGTTCAGAATCTGGTTGTTCAGAATCTGAAGTGGTTCAGAATATATACCTGATATATGCCTAGAGGCTCACCACCTATACCATAGTGGGATGTAAATGTAACTAGTGAAACATGGAAGCATTCTGCATTCCTCTGCCTACCTGTTTTGGGATCACAGGAGTGAAGTTATGTTACAATATTGATTAAGAATAAACCTGCCTATAGACAGACAGACAACACTATCCACAGATAACCCAAGCTGACTTTTAAAGATAAATATAATCTGTAAATATTCCACCTGATATGCAAATTTTCTGACTGTATTATAGGAATTGGAAATACAATTTTAATGAATACTTTTAACATGCTCTTATTTTAACAATTTGCCATTAATCTCCTTGAGATGTTATTGTGATTGGCAAATCCTTTATAATTCTTATATTTTTTAGTTCGGGACTGGTGTGCTCTTCTGCCACCAACTTTGGCCATTGGTGGCATTTCTTATGTGTCATACCAGACTATAAAGAAAGCTAGGGAGGCTGGTAGTGGCCAGATCAATCCCGGTATCAGAAAGGATATAAACAAAGTGGTTGATTTTATTGATATCGAAGATATTACTGAAAAGGCAGTGTTCTGTAGATGTTGGAGGAGCAAGAATGTAAGTATTGAGAATATTGGTTTTCAAAATATCTGTTACATATAGAAAATGTCTAAGCTGTATACAAACCAGTTTGACCAGCTCACATTTGTCATATGTGTGTGATACAGGCCAATTGACTTATTTGTACAATACTTTACATTAAATTAAGAGATAAGGACACAAAGAGCTCACACATTTTTCATGTTGGTCGGCTAATAAAGTAATTTTGAAAAAGAGTAATTTGGTCCTTACTACTTTCTATCTACCTATTGGGAACATGGTTTGATGATATAATAATTAAAAATGTATTTCTTATCACACTTATGTTAATATAAAGTAGCCTTCCTGTGGTAAGCGAAAGGCCCAATTTGTATGTCCAGCATGGGGATTATGAGCAACAGCCACTCAAGGAAGGCCTATTCACGGCAGTGGATGAAGAGAGGTGGATGATTACAAGATTTAAAAATAATATTGTAATTGCTGAAAGTTACTTTGTCAATTTATTGACACCCATAGAATGTTTGAGCAAAATGATAGAGAGTTAGATGTGTCACCCTTGCAGGTGACCTACATGACTATCTTATCAGCCATGCAACTGAGATATGATTACTTTTCCTTTAGTATCCAGGCTGAATGCAATTTCATAAACTGTTTTATGAAAATCTTTATGTTTATACATTCCTATAAAAATATAGCCAATACAAAAGTTTATGATAATTTCTCTTTAAGATATGTTTATCATTTAATTAGTCATGGCGGTTTATAGTACATGCTTCTTGTACTTATTATATATTTTTTATATGTACTTGTTAATATTTGTATTACAGTGGCCGTACTGTGATGGTGCCCATGGTGCCCACAACAAGGCAACCGGGGATAACACTGGGCCAGTGGTGGTTAAACATAAGGAAAATAAGTAGGATTGTTACATATATCACTCAGTATGCCTTGTATAACCAGGTGATAATTTGTGATCAGATAAGATTAGAGACACATCTGAGATATCTATACAGGTTTATTATATGAACGTTTTGTCTGTTTTATTAGCATTGTTTTTATTGTTATTATTATTAATATTTCCAGATTGTACAAAAAGGATACAAAAAGAAATATGTACACAGTATTTTGCATTTAGAGTTTAGTATATTTATTTAAAAAAATCTTGCAGATGTTATTCCATCTTGAATGATAACTTATAAAATGGCATGATCAATTAAGAATTGTGTTTATATAAGGGATTGTTATCACTTGCTAACACATGTTTATTGAAATAATTTTTTTGGTATTTGATTGATTTTGTAATATAATTTTTACTGTTTTCCCTGATAAATATGCTTTACTAGTAGCAGTTAAAAGATAGTAGAAATACGAGTGGCTCTACAGGATACTATGATAGATGAAACATTGAATGTATACACACATATTGAGGTATTAGTGAACATCATCCTTTCTGTACCATTTTGTTGGATAACTCAACTTTTATATCTTTGACTGCAGTTACATTAGTCTATAATATGTTTGTCTCGATTTTTATCAGCTTTTGTTTTTGAATACTGTATGCATTGTTTTCTTTGCAAATGTTTTTTATGCAATCAAATAATAAACATCTGTTTTAAAGCTTATCTGTGTTTTGTTATTCCTGTTTAATGTAACTTCTATGGTATTCTATTTATTAATAAAAATGTTTTTTTTTAACTCTTTAGTGTCTTGACCATAGACAAATATTTCCATTATTGTGCTAATTCTAAGTAAAAGAATAATTTGATAAAAATAATTTATTAAAAGTAATCATCATCATATCATTTTCTTATTATTAATCACATCACAGACATATTTTGACTCTATAAATAAACAATACTTTAATTATGCCAATTGTACATATCATAGGATATTTGTTAAAGGAGTGATGTTAATTTATGGCACAGTTAGAGTTGACTTTTACAGTAATGAGATTTTCTACATAAGAAGTGTTAAAATTATGAATAACATGACGGAGAGAATGGACATGAAGAACTTGAAGCAGAAAAAATATACTTAATATTATATGAAGTTTGTGGTTTACATTTAAAGTTTGAGTATTATTCTATGACATCACTTAGTAAAAGCTAGTGTGCTTAGTTAAAGATTATTTTAATATTGCAATATGCAATTAAATCCTGATGTTATGTAAAAACTAGTGACCATTTAGAAAATGTTAGATGATATTCAGTTTGAATTACAAGTAACCATAATGTAACAAAGAAAATATTTTCAAGTCTTAAATTATCTTAATTCGTCTAAATACAATCGTAGCAAAAACAATTCGTTTGGACTAAATTAACTTAATAGATAGATTTCAGATGCTAGAAAAATTTTCGTTAGTAATGTACTTGAAGGAAACTAGTATACTAGGTAACCACCTGCATTGAGAGAAACATAGATATATGTTTTAAATAAGGCAATACAATGGCGATATAGTAATCTTACACTATAGAATGGATATAACATAAGTTGACATAGCAAGACCACGGCTTCATTTACAATCTCACACAGTATTCTATCAAACTCAGTCTTGATATTCATTCAAATTAAACGTCCGATGAATGCAAGAAATTATATCAAATTATTTAGATCTCATGCACTTTTGTAGGAATAGTCAGTCACATCGATTTAGTTTTTTCGCTTAAGCACTAATACTGGAATCTGTTGCAGAACACTCACAACTGTAACAAAAATAATATATTATTTAAGGTGTAAAACAATATGCACAAGATTAATAATTTTATCAAGGTATATAAAATACTTAACATAAAAAAATTAAGATCACGTTTGTAACTCCCGAAAAGGTGAAAAGGCAAAGGCGTTTACTATACTCCCAAGTTTCACCAAGGAATATAAAAAAATACATTGTTAATTATAACAGAATCTCCAAAACAATATATTTATTGACTGCCTCGTTGGTCGTGTTGGTTGCAAGTGCGACTGCCGATCGGGAGGTCCTGGGTTCGATTCCCGGGTCG